>OY740772.1:56031453-56033192 GCA_963513935.1 Aphrophora alni | reverse complement strand
CCTATCAATTCTCAATTCTCGACAATCAAGTGAATTAAAATAGAAACTTTATCTCCCCGTTGTAATTGCTTATGTGATCAAAATCATCTGTGAAAAGGAATTAGGTTGTAATAATTGTTCAGCAATAATATTTTTCAATTGATTTAGAGTTGTAAAAATGAATTATTTTATGAATATAATTATATTCTGTTATATATAATATATATATATATATATATATATATATATATATATATATATATATATATATATATATAATATTTTTAGTGTTGAAATGAACATAGCAGAATATGGCAATAAAGGTTTTGTATGTTTACTATCTATTTGAAACAAATTCTTTGATTTTAATCGAGCCATTAAAACACCAATTGCCCAAAGAAAATATTTTAGGTGACTAAATTGTTTTCCACTTTAATAAGCCTTTTTACTTTCGTCGATTTTGACGATTGCCTAAGTTCAATGACTATTACAAAATTTAAAGATTTTAACAATGAACTTTACATTATTTTGTTATGAAAACAATTAAAAAAAATTAATTCAGAACAAAATAATTTAATATAATTAAGTCCACTACAAATGCTTAATTGTTTTAAAATTAGGTTGGAAATACATGATGCTAATTAATTTTTAGAGAGAGAGAGAGAGAGAGAGAGAGAGAGAGAGAGAGAGAGAGAGAGAGAGAGAGAGAGAGAGAGAGAGAGAGAGAGAGAGAGAGAGAGAGAGAGAGAGAGAGAGAGAGAGAGAGAGAGAGAGAGAGAGAGAGAGAGAGAGAGAGAGAGACGTTATTTTCATAAAGAAATTGTTACAAAAATAAAACAACCTTTTCAAAACGTACTTTTCTATAAAACAATTGAAATGGCTTTGTTTGGATATTTGGAATCCAATAGAAAGTACGTTTTGAAATGGCTTTGTTTGGATATTTGGATCCAAATTATTTATTATATGTTTACTTTTGTTGTAGCTGTACTTTTATTCTGAATTCGCCACTGGTTATATTTTTTCTATGTAAAAGGAAAATTACCTAATGATCAATATTTTACTCGATCCCTAAATGTATAACAACAATACAAACAGTAATAATTGGTTGAATTTGCTTCAATTATAATACAATGTTTACCTTTGACAATATTTTATTTTCAAAACAAGAAGATTAGATATGTATATTTTATAACATATAAATTTAATAATATTTCTAACTTTTATCTATTTATTGCCACAAAAATTCGTCATCATTTTAGTTTTATAATTGAATTTTAATTAAAGTAAAACTACTTTTAGCTATGAAATAATATTAGACACATTTACAAGATTCACTTCTAATTTGAAGATTTCGGTACAAGGAGTTAACACAATTTTTTAATGATTTTCATCTCTGTTTTCAATTATTAAGGTTATATCATTTTTGTTATTCTTGAGGTTCCAATGATGTGATTTCAGAGTTGGAAGCCAGATAATAAATTTTAATTGAAAAAAATGAAGTTGATAAAGTATCAAAATATTTATATTTTTATTGGTTTTTTATTATTTAAGGATTTTTTCAGGAGGATATGTGACATTTAACATATGTGGATTGGATATTCATTTCTTTATATGCAAACATCTTAGATTCTATAACGTGGATTTGACACACCCATTAGGTTGTAATCAACATATTCACTACTCTTATTTTCTAAGCCTAGTGGAAATAATTTAAAATACTTCTCCATCAACAATTTTTAAATTCTAAAACAGATACCTTT
>OY740772.1:55836453-56028953 GCA_963513935.1 Aphrophora alni | reverse complement strand
AATAATTTTGTATTTAATAGTTTGTTAATAATATCTAATTTTATTGATACAACAAACTAATTTAACAAATTTTGGTGATTTTGTTAAATACCTTACATAATTTAGGTAAATATGTTTTAAATAGCTGTAAATAAGTGTAACAAATTCTGTTTTTTAATAAATATATGTAAGTAATTATGAAAATTTTGAACCAAAAGTAAGCAGTGTAAACAAACAAAAATCCTAAATAAATATGTGTCTGGTAAATAACAGATAATAACAATAAGCTATAGTCTCACTAATGGCTAAAATACGTTTAAAACAAACATTGGTTTCTTTCCAGTTTTTTTTAGTAATATAATTCTGTATATCAATGATCTTAGAACATTGGTCTTTAATGTTTGTTACCATATGTTCAATAAAGGATTTGGTTTCTTTAAATAGTTAAATATTTTGTAAAGCTGATATTATCTGTACAGTTTAGTGAATTTAGTTAATCATTGAATGAGAATTTACATAATTTATTTAGTTTAAGTTATATAATTCGATTGAATAATTGCATATAAATGTTCTAAAACAATTTTTATATCAATTATTACAAATAAGGAAATGCAGATTAAGTCAATGCTTAGCCTACACAAAACAAACCTATCTCAAGTTTAATCAAGTCATCTAAAAGCAGAGGAGGATACTTAGCAAAGTGCAATCACTTTCAACACGTCAGGAATGTTTTTCCTGTAAAAGTGTTTTGTAAATATGGTTTATGTTTTGGAATTTATTTGTCTAAAATATAGAGTTTAACAACGTCAATATTGAAAATTATATGATTTTCATGAAATTTTGCATATTATAGTAAACTTTTGTTTATCAATATTATTATAATATGTACTATTTTGTACCGGTCATTGTTCTTTTAGGTTAACAGTATATGTAATTTTTTAGTAGCTATTCTGACTTTAATAAGATTTTCATAACTATACTGTATAATTATTCAATAAATGTTTTACATTTTGTGTCCTATATTTACGACAAATGTGTTATAAAGTGACTATATAACGTAACTGCCACACTCGAAATAATATAATGGCAAAAAAAAATCGACTGCATCTAAATAAATCTGAGAAAACCACTTTTCTTTTAAATGTACATTAAGTAAAATCATTTCACTAATGTCACCTTAACTATATTCAAGCCTTGGTCAATGCATCGTGTTCTACTGTACATCATTAGGTAAGTCTAGCAGATGATTAAAATGTCTGAATAGGATTTGTTTAAGTGTTTAAGTGAGAAAAATTTTAAATCCCATCATTAATATACAAATGGAATATTATAGATAATAAAACGAAACAATCAAATTTCATACATTTTCTTATTCTTCCGTCACCAAAACCAAATAAATATCATTCAAAACTATTCGTCACCAGTAGTTGTCCATACAAAAGTGTATACGATAATATGTAGTGAAATACTTAATCTATGTAACATGGCTTCATCCTCTTTCGCCTATGTCACAAACAAGAACTCAGTGTAAATTTTCTTGATTGAAATTGAGTTTTTTTTGGAATTATTCAAGTTTACATTTTTATTAACGATTGTGAATATGTATTTGTGTAAATAATCGACCCATGTCAGTAACCCAAATTAAAAACATATGGGTAAAGACGATTTTGTGAAATGCTGTGCTCGCTTTTTCTGCATAAACTGAGCATAACGTTGCGTTTTGTGGTCTTAAATATATATAATTGTCACATTTTTTATATGTGCACTCAGATAGGATAATTGATCATTCCAAAATTTATTTCCCCTAATCGCCTAATTAGTTTCCAGTAATACAATAAGATATTATTACGATTATTGCACTTTACTCTAATGTCTTGTAAAATATGTACTACAAGCGAGTAAACAAATAAAGTGTCATAGGAACATTGTGGCGATATTAAATACAAGGAAAAACAAGATATCTTCAGTAAACAATAATACCAATTGTAAACAGAGGAGAGTCCAAAAAATAATTATTTCTGGATACTGTAAAAAATAAGATATTATTGAAAATGCTCAAAGCAAAAAATACCTAATCACATAATTAGATGAAACAAAATACCATCACTAACACACCCGACTTTGTTCATTCAATTGAATTTATTTTATGAATTTAAACTTATTACGTAAATTAGTTTTCATTTTAGTGTTAGGTGTATAGAAGCAGAAAAGGTTTGGTTAATTAACTAAAAGCGAAGGAATGATACGAAGCAGCACTTTGGTTTATTAAGTAATAAAGTATCATAGTGTAAAGGCACCGTAGCGAAGATTTATTAAACAGAATGTGTTAAAATACAAGCGATCAATACAAGTTCCTTGTTTAATCTACCTAAGTACAGGTTCTAATATTTTGTGTAAAGATTGGAATTTGAGATAATTTGCGAACCGTCTTACCGTATTTGCGTTCATTAGCAGACTAATGGGGTATAGGGTTTTGGGATCTTGTGTTCGAGTTATTGTTCTACATAAGGGAAAAAAAGATTCCCCAAACTATATGTATATCAAAAAATGAATAAATGCATTTATGATTATTATATTACCCATTTAAGTATATGAAATAGAGTTATATATTAAAGGGTAACAGCTAGATGTTATTTCTAAATGATTTTGAATTATATATGTGAGGGTTATAACAAACATAACTGGATTTATTACAGTATTCCGTTTCCGTGGTTTGCGGAATCTTTCATTTCCTTAAACAAAAAGTGTTTCTTTATAGCTTACAAACATAAAATAATCAGTTTTTGTTATGTAATTATATGGTTTAAGAATGTTTTTACTTTAAATGTAAATCGATATTTTACCACGTTGATTAAGATGTAAATTCCAAAGAGGTAATTTTATTTTACATTGGACTACAGTTGCTTTGAGCTAATCTTATCGACAATAAAGTTATGGGGTATTTATTTTCATTATTATATTGAAGATGGTCAGACTAAATCGACAACGATGCTGGTTAAGAGTAGATGTAATACAACCTTGTTCGAACTTTCCATTTCCTTTATCCACAACTCGATATTATACCAGTAGAAGTTTTAAACATTCCCGTTAAGCAATATAATCTAAATTAAGGTTAGGAATAAATGAAATAAAATAAATATTTTATTGATACATTAATTTGTTTTAACTTAACCTAACTTATTAGCTGTTTGCCCATAAAAACAAAACAAATTTTATATCTTTTTTTTTCTATTGGCACAAAAAATTACTACAAAAATTCTAGTAATTACAAAATAATACTTCCCTTATAATTGTGCCATTTTACAATTAAGACACTCAAAACTTTTAGTTTCTTGTGGGCTAGGTGGACCTCTAGACGATTATTCACGTTGTATAAAATTACAATAAATGTCTCACATACTAATATGCAAAGCCAAATGGTATTCTAACTGAAGATATCGGTCTCCGTCACCATAATGACATATTACCTTAATCAATAAAATGACATTTTTTTCTTAAATAATAGAATATCGATCTCTTAGAATGGGAAAACCGTAAAAATTATATTGTGTTGACACGTCAAGATTTTGGTCAATTTTTCGACGACAAGTTATTTTAACATTTTGACTTATTAAAACCGTATATATTGTACGTAACAATATTTATTAGCTTGGTTGTAAAATACTAAAGCATTGTGGTTAAGTGAATATGCAATTAAATTATTAACCCGCTGTCAAACCCGCTTATTTGTATAACGATATTAGTTGCATGTGCTTAACAATATATATTTTGATTCTATCCACCCGTATGTTAACACCAATAAATGGTTCGCTATTTTGATAAAATGATATGGAAATGTTTCTAGACATTGAAACAATCAATAAAAACAGAAAAACTGTTTAATATTATAATAACATTAATTGTATGTACATATAATATATGTAATGCAAAATAATTAATAAGCAATTCAATTGCTTAATATTTAATTGCGTACGAAACACATTATTATTAACTTATTTATTATTTTTGTAAAAAGAAACTTATGTCTATTAATCTTCGTTTAATCAACTGAATATTTTTGAGTTCTGTTTCATTAATTACCTCAGACCTAAATAGCTAATATTTCCTAAAATTGGTAACGGGACAGTTTATTCCTCCAGTTGTATACTTAAGTCTCATTATTTCTAAATGTGGATAGACAAACTAATTGAAAAAACTTATTGCTTAGCAATTGAATCAAGAAAAAATCATTTCAAAGATTGTAGCATTTATTATCCTTTCTTTTTTCAGAACTTTTTATCCTGGCAAATACATCATAATTTTTTTTATAGCAGTCTTTTTGGTTTTTGAACTTTTTTAAGAGGGTGTCTCGTCATAAAAAACAGCCTGGAGTGCATGATACAGTGTCAAATGCAGGCGGTACAATATCTATTGGAGGTACCTGGTCAATGGAACATATATTTTCTTAAAATCCATATTCATAAATATAATAATAGAAATAAAATCCATATTTCTTGTATGTTAAATAATGAGATCACTTATTTAATCAGATTCAATTTCAGTATTTTGTTCTTAGTTCCGTGTAATCATTTTTATTTTAACCAGTCTGAAAAATGCCGATTTTCATCCATTTTACACAAATTAGTCTGTGTACTATTAGTGTTATATATTAACTCACGCTAAAACTAAATCAATGAATATAAACTTCAATACTAAATATTAGCTAGAATTTCAGGTCGATATTTTTATAGATACTATAATATCCATGTAGATATAATATGTACATAAAGGTAGATATATAGATATATTATATTATAGACATTTGTAATTTAGTGTTACATGATTTTTTAAATTTTATCTAGCTTGGAGTCAGATTTCTATTAGGTTAGTTAGTCTTTAACTTTAGGTGCCACCACCTAGAAGATTGAGACGAGAGTGTTTACATCTAATACAAAGTATAAAATCAGATCAATGCTGTATTTTATACTCGTCTATTAAAATTTAACCACCTCTACTATTATTATGGACATAAAGGTTGTACATTGAAGAAGGCAAATGAAAACAAGCATACAATTGTACAACATTAAATTGCTGTATATTAAACGTTTGAAAAAAAAAACAAATATTATTTATTGATATAAAAAATCAAATATTATTATTAGCATACTTGAAATAACGTGAATGCCCTATTTTAAATTCATATTATAAACACATACTTTAAACTAAATAACACAAATAATGTTTGAAATGTTAGTACAGTTGCAATTTAATAACATTATAAAACGGATCAAATTGCGTAGTTCAAATATAAAAGCGATTTTATTTGTTCATTAAAGTTATAAATGGATTCACAAGTCTCATAAAGGACCATAAAGTAAGAACAAGGGCCGTTTTATGATACAGGGTAACAATGATGATTGCTATTGAATTATTTATTTATTTTACTGCCTCAAGTACATTGGCTTTACAGAAGATATTGAGGAGTAAACTGGTTACGGTTGTGAGTATATTAATCCTTTTCATGACTTCTCTACTTTCATTTGATCCTCACAATCTATGTAAAATAAATAAATAAAACGTAAAAAAAAAAAATAAAAAAATAAATAAAAATAAAAAAAATGTGTCACAAAAGGAAGTAAATATTTCCATTTCTATTGTATTAGATGATAAGTTTTTTTTTTTTGATTTGTTTTTACTAAGTATAGTTTAAAAGTAATCCTGAAAAAAAGTGTTCACTAAATAAGTATGAAATCATCATTTAAAACTAATACAAAAGTTACAATGTCAATAGAAACAAATATAGTTTCTTGTGTCTACGTTTTATTTTGGTTGTTAAAAGAAGATATGAATTTTAATAATTGCACAAAGTGAATATTTAAATAATTTGTTTTGTTTCATCTTGATCAAGTTCCCAGTCTCATAAAATTGTAATAAATATGTTCCAATACTTTGCCTTTTTGTACAGTTCTAACAACCTTCAATATGTTTCCACATTATCATTTTTGTTCTAAAAATTACTAGTGCCAACAAATATATAGAATAAATGCTACAGGTTCATGTATTCTTGTGAATACGTTTATAATTAGTCAAGTGAAATATAATTCTCATATAAAATCGTTAGGAATTTTGTAGATGGTAGCCAGTTATGAGTAAACCGGGAAAATTCCAACGGATACTAAGATTTATTATTTAAACATCAAGATTTACTTGCAGCTAACAATACTTATTTACATATAAAATTATTCATTTTGAGAATAAATTACGGAAAGAAAGTGATAATATGAAAGTAAGGAAAATAAAATGAAGAAAAGATTATACATTAAATAAAATAGCATAAACTACATTTAAAAATGAAATCTACCGTTCCAAATCTAACCGATTAGAAATTTTAACAATACACAATCCTACATTCACGTAGTAAATAAAAATAAAAATATTAAACAAAAAATATCATGTTTTATACAGAAAATCATATCAACCTTTTCTGATGGAGGCAATATTAAACTAAAACCAGAGCTGCTCTCCTATACCTATGTTCTCGGAGTGACTAAATAATGAGTCTCCTGTGTGTAATCCCAAGCCGAGATACAATATTTTATTTAGTAACACCTCTCTCTGCTTGACTCTGTTATTAAATTTTAATTAAATATTAGAAGCTACACTATGAGCCGAAGTATCTTATCCTGTTATGATAAATAAATGGATAATATCGATTTAATTTTAATTTGGTAATAGATACGTAGAAGAGACACATACAATTTCGAATAGTTTACCAATATAAAAAAATTGAAATTATTATTTTGTTGTTATTGGATATTATACATAACTGTAATTCTTTCCAGCTAAGCACCTAGAAATAGAATTTAATGTTGTCGTGTAATATTCTATGTGTTCTAATTAGTTTGCTTTCTTTCGTTCAGTAAGACTGTCTTTTAGCCTGTTGGCCTAGTTTGCAATTGTCAGCGTACTGTTCATGATCAAAAAGAGTTGGTGTTGTTCAGTAGTGAGCAGCTAGGATTATGGTTATAAATAACGTCGACAAGTACTCGATATGCTTACAGCATATTACCAGACTGAAAAGGTGTGCAACAGGATTTATTTATTGATAAAAATTAAGAGCCACAGAATTTGGAGAGATACCCTTATCTATCTGTGTATTTGAGATAATTTAATTTTTTTCACTTGCTCATTTAACAAAGCTTTTTAAGTCTACTCTCTATAAGAATGTTTGTTATTGTTTGTTGCTTGTTTTCTACGAGTATAATATTTTTATTTTTTTGAAAAACTCTATTCTCTATTTAAAAATTAAAAATGGTACCATATTTAATGGTAAAATTAATAAATAAATTGTTTTGTTGTAAATTATTTGTAAAATTTACTGTTCCTAAATATTATAAACATAAAAATCACTTTAATTCAATCTATAAATACATTTATTTCATTATAATTTATATCACACCGTTTTACTTTGCTATCTCACAAAATGGAACGTAATAATTGTATACCCTGATGTGATTATTTGAAGACATTATCTTATTTTGTGGTTCTGTGAAACGCGTTTAGAAACCGACCCGAATTTTATATTCTTAATTAATTTTATTCAACATACTTGCATATTTATTATTATTTTTTTTTTTACGAATCTCATGACGTGGAATTTTTAATGCTAAATAACTCGAATATTCAAGGTATGACATACAAATTAAATGATACACAATCTATAGTAATTTTTCTTATGATATGTTTAAATTGTTTATAATCAAAGTATAACTGAAATATTGTAGAAAAGTACTTGGTGACAGTTGACTTGGAAATACAAGAATATTCTACTCTTTTTAGTTTATTGGAATATTTATCAATAATAAGAAAAAAAAAACTTACTATAGTAATATTCAACCGGTCAGAATTTCTAAAGGGTTGAAAATCTATGGTTTACCTTTATTCAAATGTTTAAAAACAGCAAAATGTTTACGGTTGAAACCAGTAACTATTTTTTTAAAGTACTGAATATAAAGCGTTTATAAATATCGTAATAATAATAATCCTCATTATAAAAGTCATTATGAGCGTACGTTGTCATCTACTCGGCTCGCAAGAATGATACCGTCCACAAAAATTAAGATAAGACCATGAAGTTTGGTGTAATTTTACATATTTGGTATGTAACGTATTGATAATAACCCATATAAAATTCATGAAATAGAAATGAAAATGCCAAAATCGTTGCTATTTAAACAAAGTTTTTTATTCATATTTTAATTTATTACATATTTTATATTATAATCATGGACGTATGGTACCAACTTTTAAAATCTACAGTGACAAATAATGAAGATAACTTTAGAATATATTATATAACTATGACCTCCAAATAAACTGTAATATTAGTATTGTTATGATGGGGTCTGGGTAATAAAACCAAAGCGCCCTTAAACTTTTTTAATAGATTTCACGAATTTATTTAAGTTTTGAAGTGATATTATTATGCATGTAATTTACAACCCAACACATTGTTTAGCAATTTTTACACAAAGCATAGGTTTTTCAATTACAACAAGAGTTTTATTTTAATACAAAAACACCTAACCTAAATATTAGGCTATCTAAAATAACTAGCCAAACCGGAACAAACATTCTGGTAGACAAATAATACTAGCATTTTTGTTATGGATAACACTTTGTATGCACACCCTTTTTATTTTACAGATAAAATGGTTTCTTTTATTACATAAAAATCTAAAAACTTATAAATTCTTTATAAAAAACTCAGAAAACATAAAGAATAACTTAAAAACACGATCAAATTCTAAACTCAAAGGTTATATACAAACAACAGCTGACGTCAATTTAAAATAATAATAATAATAATAACAATAACAACTGAGTTTGACAAGGCCAACAAAATTACAATTACGTTTCACATACAACTAAATGTAGATCGAATATGAAAGATTTTAACATATATGAAAACTTGCCGCTTCCCGATCATTTTGATATATATTTAAAATCTACCATTTTCATTCTATTACACAAAATAACATTTATTTTCTAATTGTCCGAATAAACGGACGTTGGGATTTCACGCAGATACCCATCGTCTGTATATAAAGACGTATGGGCGAGAAAGCGTTAGGTAAGTATTTACGCCTTAAATAAATCGTTTCAGCAATAACACGTGGTTTCTGCTTTGCGCACCACACATGACCAGCAGGACCATAGTTACTGGACATATGGACATCACTCTCCACAGTGACTGTGGCTTACCCCTTGCATTGTGTTTATAATTAATTGTATTGAATATGTATTACGCCGTACCCATTGATGAATACAGTAAAGGCCTGAATCTTGTAATCTTGAGTGCCAGAACTGAATAACGATCATCACCATTGACGGCCTCGGTTGCTGTTGTTATGGATCGTTGGAAACTTAAAAGATCTATTGTTTATCATCAACTCCTATTTACCTTGATACCTTTTTAGAAGTTAAATTAGGGATCTAAATGAACAACAAGTGTCACAGTTATATTAATGATAATTTAGTTAATATTTTAATAATAATATTAACTCGAAAATGTTAAATTTATATCGATTATATGTAATTGGTGAAAAAAAAAATATAGCTAATAATATATATATATATATATATATATATATATATATATATTTATATTATTTATTAGTAAGTGCTTCACATTAAAAATTTATGAGTTATTGCTTCCACTTTAGAAGTGGAATATATCCTATTAAATTTATTTTTACGGGTTTATTCCCATTGGAATATATTTCTAGAATGCACTGTATGATGTTTATATTCCATAAAATGTATTTATACTCTTCATTTGTTCATCTGTAAATTTTAATAAATACTGCTTCCATCTTCCATCTATGTGAATCCTTAATAACTGCTTCCGGAGGTAGATTCTAACAATTGATATATTACGAATATATTTATATATATTACATAGGTCGAATTATGTGGTTGCTTCCAGTACAATTTAACTACTTCTGTCATACATGTATATACTGTACTATGATTTTGACAAATGCCAAGACATGAAAGTTAATAATTGAACCTGTGCAATGCAAGTACGCCCCTGTGACCCTGTGACCAAAATAATCAAGCAAAATTTAGAAAATGTTAAGAGAAGACAAAATCGTTCTACTCCATCTGTTTTACTGTTTTGGTTAATGTTTGTTATTGAATTTAGTATGGTGTTTATGAACGCAGATTTCATTGATACAAGATCATGAAAATAAATAAATTAGTGTACTTTGTGAATACTTTCTTTAGCTGTTGTCAATAGTAAAGTGTGTCTGTGTTAAGGTGATATTTAAGGTTATCTAACTGCCAGGCTTACATTTTCAAATAACAGCTGGCATAACCTTAATTACAATAATCTAATAAATTCTTTTACCCAGTCCTATAGGCCTATTATTTTAATGTGGAATTCTAATATTGATAACTTAGGCTAAACCTACAAATCTTCTGATAAGTTCATAACAGGACTATTTTTTCAACAAAATGTGTAAAATCCATATTGATCAAATTTGGTTAAGTATGTAGTCTTACTGTCCTTACGATTTACTAGCAAAATTTATGCAATTCATATTCTACACACCTTTTGTTGGAACAGTTAGATAATCCTTTATTACGCCCTACACTTTTAATGTTTCACAATACATTATTTCACTTAAAAATAAGCAACATTCGAGATTTCATGACTCTAAAGAACGTAATTGCTTTATGCCTCTAGGTTTCATAGATTATGCATAGTGAAATGACTTTATAGGGTGAATGTGCATTACAATACATTTCACAGGTTAATATTATTAAGCTATATGATTTAAGAATCATGAAAACTAGGTTTCGGAAGGTGAATATATATATATCATTGGTAATTGTTTACTTTGCCAGACCTAGTAAAGGATAAATATTGACCTTCCTAGACCTGTAGTTCTTTAACTAGGTCTGGTTAGGTAGTTTCACAAATCTCTAAACAGACCAACTTATGCGGATGAACTTAAATATCGAGGGATGAGACATACAATAGATTCACAAGTTGTCATAAGTAGTAACATCAATATCCTGATCTAACCTCAAAATCCCATGATATTGTCCTTTTAAATATCTTGCGTTCAACAGAAATAATGGACTTTGGTAAATCAAAAGTGAATTGAATAATAAAGGATGATCTAATTGTTGCAAAAGGAGGTAGGTAGAACACAAATTACATAAATTTTGCTATTAAATCACAACAACAGGAACACTACATATTTACCAAAACTTGTAACATGTTCTCAGCAAATTATATGTATTGCAAAGTTGTTGGTCTAAATAGTTTTGTAAAATCTAAATACAATTAGTGGTGGTCATTAATTAATTACCAAAAAAGTGAAAAACTAAAAATGATCTTGCACAAAAAACAATAATAAATGCTATGAAAAGACACAATAAAAACTCAACTTGATTAACGTTGCCAAGTTAAATGTAACATCATTGTGAAATAATAAATTTATTGGTCTCAAATAAATAAGCCATATTGGCGTTTTGCTAAAGTATTTTATTCTATACATAAAACATATGCGATCACAGTATATTTTTAGTTTTAGTTGTTAAACATATATATAGCACTTCTTATTTCCAGATAGAAATAATCTGGCGATGTTGTATTACAGTTGTTAGTCTATCTGGCGATTGCCTGAAAATTATGGCTAAAGTTTTCAAGGTTAATTATTCTTATAAACATTTTTGGTTTGGTAATTTCTTAAGTTGTAGGCTACTTGTATATTGTTTATAATTGATTTCCGCCAACAGTAAAGTATATAGATCCCTTATATATAAAGGGATAAGTGAAGTGTTGTGTCTTTTACACAATAAGGCGGGGTCAAGCTTAACTGTCCTATTACCAATAAAATTAAGATCGATAGCTACAAAACTAGCATTTGACTTTAAAATATACTGTGGTATGTTAGGTCAGATTAGCTTTGGATATATATTAATACTGTATATGTTTTCTATAAAAAAAGGAATTTTATGCAACTGTTTATACATAATAGTCAACAAAGGTTGTTGTGTTCTAATTGAACGGTTTACTTTTATCTGTAATCATTAGATAGAAATAAGTATAATAAAAAGCTAACCTGAACCAACTTGTCAAAGTATGTTTTTTTCAAATTAAACTATAGAAGATACAAGTAATTTTATTCTATTTAGTTACTTTCAGCGTGACCATGGAAAGACACTTTTTGATATTTCTGTATACGTAGGCCCATGGTAAAATGTATTTTAATATAATATTTATACAGTTTCTAAACTGTGATGTTTTACAGTCTAAACATTTAATGCATTTTGACTGGTATAAAATTATATTATGACAACTATGGCTAATTAAACTTATTTTCATGGATTTATTAAATAGAACTAGGCCCTAAATACATATCAAAATTTGTATAAAGTCATACAATGTTTCAAAATTCAATAAATGTTATTAACTTAAATAGCCATTTCTTATTTAAAAAACTACAGTATTTGATATAAGTTTGTATTAATTGCCAAGATTTAAACAAATTTTAATCACCTATATCTAATAATAATATGGAATTATTTTGTGTGTGCAACCAACCCTTAATGAATGATGAATTGTCACTCTGTACATTAAGTTGTCTAGGCGGAATAAACTGCGACTATACCGACATACTAAATGTTGACATACATACACATACATGGAGTATTAAATACTACATAAATAGGCTAGAGCTTTATGAACTGGATCTCATTGTGTCCAGTTCTGGGACTTCTATACAAGTTTCATATTAAGATCATGAATGTGTCCAGAGTATGCTAGACATCTTCTATATACAAGAATAAAATAAAGCGAAAAAGCTAGTTTCAAAAATTATTTAATAATATAAATGAGCTACAATTGTTTCGCTTTGCGGCATCATCAGACAACTGATAATATACAAGTATTGACAACTATTTATACACACACAAGTAACAGGAAACTATATACAATACTAATAGAGAAATCGGGAAGGGTAGGGAGAATGACCTAGCAGGTAGATAAAGGTTGATGAACTATGTTAGGATGTGTTTTAGAAGGGGTGAAGAATTTAATACAATTTGGTCATTTAAGTTGAAAATAGGCCTACGTGAAATAGATCTATTTATTTCTAACATTCTAAATTATTTAATCTATTGCTTTTATTTTTTGTATGTAAGAGTTTAACATTCAATTTCGGATCAAAACTATGACCTGAGTCCAAAAGGTGGTTAGCAAAGTTAGAGTTTCTATAGGCATTTTCTATACAAGTGTAGCATATGCCCAGCATGTGTGTAGAATGTGTGTGTAGCTCATCATATTAAGATAGTCAAATGTGCCCAGCATGTGTGTATAATGTGTAAAAATCATATTGACTTGAATGTGCCCAAAATATGCTAGGCATGTCCTCTAGAAGTGTAGCATGTGCATAGTTCATATTGTGATCATAAAACGTGCCCAGGTTATGATGAGGAAAAAAATAATACGATTATTTTTGAGAAAAGGCGGAATGTGCCAAGTACGTTCTGAGAATATTCATGCATGTCCCAGGCACCTTGTGAGCGCTGTCGTTCACTTTTCCTGAGTATATACCAGGAATATGCCAGGCATATTCTGGAATATTCCAGGATGTGCTTTTCACATTCTGCATTTTCTTAAAGAATGTACTGAGCATGTGCTGTCTGCATGAAAGTATGTTTGTGCTGTCTGGTATGGTGATTTTTTTAATATCAATGTTTTTAAAACCAAAATCTTTTTAGCAACTAAATAACAGTCAATGAGTTATTGAATGAGTTGTGCTCACGACCATAAGATTCAGTTCGGTTGATTATTTAAAAAAATTACAACGTTTTACTGGATATGATATGTAGAACACAGTATTAATTCTTTGTATCCTTGTATTTTTGGTGATCTGTCCAAGGCATTTGATTGTGTGGATCATTCTCTATTGCTTCAGAAAATGAAGAAATGTGGTATTAATGAAAATCTTGTATCTTTGATAAAATCTAATTTACGGAATAGAAGACAAAGGACTATTTTATACAGTGCTAGTGAAAGATATCTATCTAAATTGGATTATGTCAAATTTGGGGTACCACAGGGATCCATACTGGGACCATTGTTCTTAGTTTATATAAATAATCTTTCACCGGCAACAAATTTAGAATTAATATTATTTGCAGATGACACCACAGCAGTTATCAAGCAAAATTTTTTGAAACTTTGAACAATGTAGTAGTTGAATCACTAGAAGAGTTAGATTCTTGGTTTACAGAAAATGGGCTTCTTCTGAATCCAGACTAAACCGAAATAATACATTTTAAAACAAACAGTAATGGAAAAAAAATTCAAAATTCTGTAAATTGTCGTAAGTTTTTGGTTATATATATATATATAATTAGATATATTAATAAGACTTACCGTCACAATAGTCTATATTTTTCTGTAGTTATATCACTAAGGCCATTTCGGCTATTCAGCCATTTTCAAGTGTTATGCTGGGTTTTCCCGTTGTCTTAGTTTAAAATCACAAATTACGAACACACGACACAACAAACACACAAGTTCTTTAAACATTTAAAACATGATGCAGTAGGCCCACTGTCACAACGAGTACTCCAGTACTGAGTACGCGTTGTGACAGTGGGCCTACTGCATCATGTTTTAAATGTTTAAAGAACTTGTGTGTTTGTTATGTGTCGTGTGTTCGTAATTTGTGATTTTAAACTAAGACAACGGGAAAACCCAGCATAACACTTGAAAATGGCTGATAAAATATAGATATTAACAACCCAAAACAGTCTGCCAGATTGCAAGTAACAAATAATTGCAGTTCAGGAATAATTAGCAAAAAAACAAAATTGAAGCTTGTTTTATTATTAAAGACTATTTATTATCAAAGACTTAATTTCAAAAAATATGATTTTACTCTTACAAGTTTATGGCACAAGTGAAGCAAACTTAGGCTTTATTTAAATATATCTCGTTTGTTGCGTGAAGAAACCTGAAGGAAGAGTAGGTAGCTGAGCAAGTGGTGAATTAGGCTAGTGGCAGAGAAGTAAACAAAGAGGGTGCCAAAGACAGAACGGCAAAAACACACATTCCTTGTACAGTAGTTGTGATTCTATTTTGTTTTTGTGGAACTTTAATCCAGTGGCGTAAAAAAATATATATAAAGGAATTAAAAAAAATAAATGTAGTAAACACACTACTGTACCATCAAAATAAATTTTACAATGAACAACATTTTGTTAAGATATCTTAATAAAACTGTTCCATAAATAATATAACCATGGATCATAAGTCTGAAACCGTAATCATTACGATTGAGCAATCTGTTTACTAGCAGTTAACAATAGTGCTACCCCGCCCAAACTTATCAAGACTTATTTGAGGAATACAATGTCGAACTCCAGACTGAGTTCGAGCTTTTGCTATCGATCTTAACATATTAGCAGACAAATATTTTCACATGAAGAAAAGAAAAGGTTTTAAATAATTAATTATAATTATAACAAGTTACAAGGTTTTTAAAAATAATAAACCTAGATGTTTAATGTTGCAGTTTTTCATTCCCTTTTATAGATGATAATTTTTTTTAAACTTAAAGCTTGCATGTTCTTTTGAATATGATACTTCATAGCATTGGCATATTTAACTACAATGCTACCAACAGATAGTTTGGTTATATAAAGAATGTCCTATACTTAAATTAATTTACTTTCATTTCAATTTAGAGTAAAAATAATGTCTAATTACTACCAAATAGTAGTTGCTTATAAGACCATGGGGTGGGATTGCTTACGGTTGAAGAGGGGTCATCAAAAGCTGACAAGTTGCGACTTCGTTTTTTGGGGGTGCCATTCTTGTAGCTGCGGGGGTGGCAATCAATAAAGTTATGTCACTGCTTCAATCTTTATTCTTTCAGCAAGTAAAACATTAGTAAACCACCATTTCAATTACTATATTTAAATTGTCTAAACATAACATGCAATGAATAATTATATAAAGCAAACAAAAGACTATTTGTTGCCTTCACTACCGGGTAAAATATAAAATTCTTTTCCCTGATAACTAACATTTAAGTATAATTTAACTTATCTAGTAATAGGTAAGTGCTTGGGTGTTTGATTATAGAAATACAAGCAGTGATGAAAAAACAAGCTACTTTTTGTGGATTGCATTGGGACTTAGAATAAAGACTAAATTTTTATATTATCTCATAATTCCTAACACTATCTTCACTATCACTACTACTGCATCTTCTGTCCTCAGCTAAATTGACAATTATTCTTTCAATAACAGATTCCAACTTTTAAATATTCATCCTCATTCTTTTCAGCTAGATTACACCTTTTTAGCCAATCATCTGGGTTATCATATACATTTTATCATTAGCCCAATTAATGCAGTTCTCCACTTTAAATGTATTGTCTTTAGAAACATGATTTTCATCTAATGGGGTTCAAATCGGGATGGTGAATGGTCTGCTTACACTAACTACATTCTTCAAGTAACGAGTCAATTTCATATGTTTTGTTCTGTTTTTACTTAAGTTAATAAGTGAATACGATTCTGGTTTGAACGTTTTATCATGGTAAGATACTGTTTATTGTTTTTGAAGCTATGTGATTATATCAGATTTTTTGAAGTTAGAATTTCGAGATGGGTTTAACTGTGTGTTTTGATATGACACATTGTCAATGACAAAAACTGAGTTAGATGGAAGATTAGGAATTAACTTACCCTTTAACCAATTTTTATAATTCAAGGAGTTGTGATGGTCACGACATTTTTCTCTATACTTAAACATTAATAATGCTTCTTTGATTAATTCTTGTTCCTTGCCAGCATGCACATTGATGGTATATTGTCCCTGAGAATGGGAGTATGAGGGTCTACATTTGAGTCGTTTGTTCACGAGTGCGATTTAATGTATGATGAATGTAAATAAGTTTCATCTTTTTATACGATTGTTCTTTTCTCATCCCTAAATCTTTCGGTGGTCTGCTTTTCCAATTAAAATTTTTCTATTATTACAAAACTTCTACCGTTTTAAACCAAACTTTTTATAATATTCTAGAGACCACAAACCTTTGCTAAAACAAATATTTCCTTCAATACAGGAAGCACATTTTTTTACTGTAGGTCATTTTTTATGCATGTCATGAAATTCATGTATGCATCTACGAACACTTGTCAAATCCATCTATTTCGGATTTCTGTTTTTTTAGCTGTTGTTTATGAAGAATTGATGAGTATTCTCAGTGGATTTATTTCCTTTAGTATATGCTGTATACTACTATGAAATACACCCCATTATGTATGATAACCTACTATGAAGGGTTCAGTGACTATTTTTGTGCATGCTGTGAAATTCATTTATGCATCTATGATCACTTCAAATCCATCTATTTCGGATTTCTGTTTTTTTAGCTGTTGTTTATGAAGAATTGATGAGTATTCTCAGTGGATTTATTTTCTTTAGTATATGCTGTATACTACTATGAAATACACTCCATTATGTATGATAACCTACTATAAAGGAGTCAGCGACTATTTTTGAAGTGGTAACATTATCAGACCTTCTTGTATCTTCCTTTTCATAAAATTATAAATAATACATTACTTCACTTGACTGACTATGAATTACTCTTTCCCATTTTTTTCACGTGTCTACTTCCATAATATTACTATGGTATTAAGTGTCCCACATACCTCACTAAAATAAAACACACAAAACAATAACTACTCATACCTATGTTTTACTAACAACACTATATCCACTCTATAATCCGCTATCCCATGGTTTGGCATGTTTTATAATCCACCACACCTCGGTCCTGCTCGGTAAATATTGCAACAGGTGTGTCTCGGCTTTGGTCACTAGCCGCCATTTTCTCAGTATGATGTCATTCTAGAAACGCATTGCATCATCATAACTCTGTTGTAATTGTTGTTTTCTGTTATATTATTTGTTATTAAGTTTTGTGTATATTAGTTTACCATTATTAAATCTAGTTATACTTCACCGTGAAAACTATACGTTAAGATGTTCTCTAAGCCAATTTGTTCCACCGGTACAAGTATTAAGCATAAACCAGCGACTCTTATGATCGAGCAAAAACTGGACAGAGTCAAACTTCTTGAAAAAGGTGAAAACAGAAACTGCATTATATGTGATTATACTATAGGGTCATCAACGATTTATATATAAAAAAACAAAAAGTTGAACTAAACAAATTTGCTGTTCAGGCTGTAACGGAAAAACTATTGAGTCTAGACATACGTTTAAAAATCCTAAACTGAAACAGACTATTTTATTAACTCGGCTCAGTGCACTAAGATTACAAAGTAAACCTGTGACCAGCCTTATGGTAATTGACAAGACAAAACAATTTCATCGTAAGATGGATTTGCAGATAAAGAATCCTTATTTTTGGACGGTTGGTTCAAAAATTTAAAGTTTGCCATTGAATCCGTAGGCTAGATGTGAGTAGTGAAACTAGATCGTCTGATGAAAATGCAGTTGAAGAATACATTGGAACTTTTAACACCATTGTTTTAGAGCATAATTTAACCCCAAGTCAAATTTACAATGTGGATAAGATCTGCCTACTGTAGTGTTGTTGGCCACTTCAGCCCTACCAGGCTAGACGAAAAATGTGCTAAGGGTTTTAAGAAAAACAAAGAGATTGATGGCTTTACTTTGTGCAAATGCTTCTGGTGACCATCAGTTAACTCCTTTCGTCATTGGAAAATACAAAAGGCCGAGAGCTTTTAAAAGTGTTTTAAACACATGGTTAAACAATCATGGATGACAGCAAAACTTTTTAAGAACTAGTTTTTTCCATAATTGCATGCCTAAAGTGAAAAACAATTTTAAGAAAACTGGAATATCTGAAAAATACTGGTAGTTCTCCTGGTTCGATAGCAGAAGGCTCCTCGGAACCTGTGCCAGTGCCTTGGGGCGGATCTGCTGCCAAGGAGCTGAAACTTCTAGTCAGCCTAGTTCCACTCCACAAAGCAAGGATATGACGGCTGTCGCTGTATCGCAAGCCGAAGTTCCCTCCAAAGGTATAGTGGCAGGCTTTCACAGTATGCTTGGCTTCTGGCAGATTTGTCCGAGAAATGGGAATGGTTGGGGTACTGCATCTGGCAGTTCCTTCCTTCTAAAGTTACAAAACCTAAAGGGCCATCACCAGCCACAAAGATAAATTCTGGCAGGTATAACTTGTTAGAAGGAAACCAAAGGAGTGGTCTAATACAGACTAAACTGAAGATGGATACTCCTATATCAGGGGCAAACCAAGTCCCTGATAAGAATAATTAAAATGCCAACAAATCTGAATGTCATTCAGATAAATCTCAACAATGCCAGGACAGCTTCCTCGGCAAGTGATTTACTGAATGCACAGAAGATATACCTCTAACCCAAGAGCCATGGGTCGAAGTAGAAAACATCAGAGAGTCCTTTATATTGTCTAACCCAAAAAATGTAAGTTAATTGACAATAACATGGTAGAAATACATGGGGCAGCTATATTATTAAACAGTAATGACATATTTCTTCCTATTCCAGAGTTTCTAACACAAGACTTGGTAACTATGGTGAGACAAGAGATAAGTAATAGGGGGAGGGGGGACAATCTTACTTTCAACAAAGCAGGACATAAAGGTTGAATAGACTTGACTTAAGGGGGACAATATCCTTATTTGGCATGAATCAGATATACCAACACTGTCTGATGACATGTACATTAAATTCAAAATTAATTCAACTCGGACCCAGACAGTAAAAAACCAAATCCAAAGAGAACCAATTGGGATAAATATAAAACAATCTAAGTTAGTACAAATTAAAAGCCTTCTAGAAACGGAAACAGAGCTAGAGAAAACTGCTGAAACCTTACAAGCAATAATTATCAATCCCTATGAAAGTAGGTGCCCTGTTAACAAAAGAAGAGTGTAGGCACAGATACCTTGGTGGCAGTGGCGGCGACAGCGGTGTAGGCGCTAGAATAGGTGAAATACGAAATTCTATTAAGTGATGTCTACATCAGTAGTTAAAACTAATAAAACTTAGTATGTTGTGAGGCAGTAGTGGAATATTCGCACAAAGGTTTTGTCTAGCAGCCACCCACCCCCCGCCAACACTGCCGCGCCAAGCCCAAGTGCAAGCTTATGTGGAAATACCCATAATAATGTTTTTGAAGATTATTGGGAGAGGGGGGGCCGGATGAACAAACTTGAGGGGGGGGCGCTGGTTCTTATCGCCGCCACTGCTTGGTGGAACATAAAGCTTTCCAAATTGAGAGCTGTTGTAGATAAATTCTTTAACAGGGCAAAGCTTAATGGGAACTGGGAGACAGCCATCACAGAATATAATAAGGAATTGAGAAAGTCTAAAAGAAAGGACATGGAAGGGGTTCTGTGAAGGGATAAACAATGTCCCAACAGTGGGTCACTACACAAGACCTTAAGTAAAGATCACTCACTCCGTATAGGCTTCTTAAAAATATAAAATAGATCCTAGAGGGAGAGTGCAGAGGAAACTATGAGTCAATTGTTAAAGACACATTTCCCCGGCTCTATCACGTTTAATTCCACACAAACCACTACAGTATTGAAGATTATCTTGTGCCTTGTTTCCTTAACTGGAGGAAAATAACATCTAATCTGAAAACAAGGTTAGATGGGCAATGGGGAACCATAAACCATATGAATCACTAGGTGGAGATTGGGTTTTTTCGGCCCTATTGCAGCAGGGCTTGGAGTAGCTACTGCAACTATTGGAATCACTGTTTAGGGCTAATTTTTCCCTGTCATATATTCCAAAGAGATGGATGGAAGTAAGGTGATTTTTATACCAAAAACCGGGAGAAGAGACACTGTGGAGCCTAGGTCATACAGATCAATCAGCCCAACATCCTACTTTCTTAAAACAATGGAGAAATACTAGACAAGCACATACGGAGTGAAACTCTTGACTAGGCTTCATTCCATAATGCCCAGTACGCTTATCAAATGGGCAATTGACCTCTAATGCAATACAATAGGTTGCGGAGGTTGACAAGTCAATAGCTTTATGCGCCTTTTGAGATATTGGGGGAGCTTTCAGTACTACCTCCTAACCTCTAGAGATATGAAATTGAACACAATATAATTAAATAGATCAGATCTATGTTAATGAGTTAATGTTAGGATGACAGCCAATTTGAGTGGGGAGTCCAAAACAGTGTTGGCAGTCATGTGGTGCCCACAGGGACGGGCACTCTCCCGTCTCATGTGGACTCTGGTGATGGATGAACTGCTTGGGTTGCTGAATGCTAAAGGCTTTAAAGTAATAGCATATGCTGACAATCTGGTAATCATCGTTAAAGTATCTGACCTCATCCAGATTGCTCTTCTATTGGTACAAAGGTGGTGTCAAAAGAGGGCATTACCTTAGCATAGCCCTAATAAGACAACCATTATTCCTTTCAAAAGGAAATTGTTCATTCTTCAGACTTTAATGATAGATGGTGTAGAATTTGCTGCTTCTAAAGAAGTAAAATCTGGGTGTAGTTAGTTCTACATCAGACTCACCTGGAATAACACATTGATAAAACCAATAAAAGAGAAATAATGGCTATATGAGCATGCCTAAATATGAGAGCCTAAATGGTAAAACTTGGGGACTAAACCCAGATGGCCTACTGGTCATATCCTGGCTATAATTAGACCCATGGTCACCTATGCTTCAGAAATATGATGGCCAAAAATGAAACAAAAATCTACGACAAAGCTTCAAAGGCAGGCTTGCCTAGGAATTATAGGTGTGTGGGTACCTGTCCAACCGCTGCCATGGAAGTGGCTCTGGATGTGCGACCAATGAACCTACTGGTGAAAAGGTGTACATACACTGTTGCTCTTTGGCAGTAGGGGACTAATGCCAAAAATACTGGCTGTAAAACCTGCAAGAACAAGATACCACTCAGTTAACCACAACAGAATCGTACTTAATGATCAAGACAATAACTTTTGAAAAGAATTTTAAAATCTTTTTCCCAGAACAACAAGTTTGGAAAGAAAATGAACCAAAACTAATGGAGCGATCCCTCCAATGGTACAATGATAGATTCAGAATGAATGGTGGGGATAAAAGACCCAAATTTTAGCCTTAGCAGATCTCTAGGAAAAATTCTATCCATATTTCAAGCTGAGATACATGCAATAGAGCTCTGCACTAGAGAGAATATAAAAAAAGGTCTCAAATTTATATAATATCAGACGGTCAGACAGCTCTTAAGGCTCTCAGTTCATACACTTTTGAGTCCAGATGGGTCTGGGGATGTCTACAAAAATCAATCAACTGAAAACAAACAATATCTCCTTACTTTGGATGCCAGGACATGAATAAGCAGATCATCGATCTTGTGAAGGAGGATGCATAGGCTGATTTTGTTGGGGCCGAAACATTCTTTGGGGTACCTAAAACATATCTTCATGTAATGAAAACCTGAGAACAATATCAAAAGATCAAGTATTAGACCATCGACCCTGGTCCAAGACAAGCCAAAAAGTTTATAGTCTACTCAAGGACAAAGGCTAAAAAATTACTGGATCTCACCAGACTGGATTACTGGATTACCGGATATTGTCCTTCTATCCCGACACTGTCCAGTGAATTACCATATAAACCGCATGGGGAAGGCTGCAGTGGATACAAGCCACTTCTGCCTGACACATAAAGAAACAGCTAAACACTGCTTGTGTGTGTGTGAATCTCAAACATGCAAAAGGCTACTTTACCTCAGCATTCCATTCCCCACCATTGCAGAGGTAACAATCATGTCCCCTAGAACCATTTTAAGTTTCTTAGAAAGCTTAAATCTTGGCAGGGTCAAAACAAAATTAATTGGGTAGTTACAAAAGATCCATTTGGATCGCAGTGATAAGTGATAAAATGAGTCCAAACACGGTACAATTGTGACAACTCTAAGCGGTTTTAGTGAGTTTAAAAACGAGAAAATTAATAAAACCGGTCCTTTATCACGTATTTTATATTGTAATAATCAGACGTCTTTAATGTAATAGTAATCAGATCCATAACATGGAAACTGTTTACAATTATTCTAGGGGTGACTTACATTGTTTGCAAAATTAGCCGTAGTTCTAACTTTTAATAAATTAATAATTAAGGAAAAATTTGAAATATTAATTTACTAGATAAGGAAGAAACTATGAAAAAAATAAATTAAGTAACATCAAACAAATTTTACTAATTACACTACAAACTAGTTTGTTGTTACTCGTAAATAGTTGTAAAACACAAAGTGCTAAATTCCGGCCGTAACTCACACTTAATTCTGATTATATATATATTTTTTTTTTTGCGTACGTTGGAAATTTTAGAAGAGGCCTTCTTAACATAGGATGGTTATGTAAATATGCTTGTATTAGTTTTATGTTTTATAATATTATTCTATTGGTTTATCAGTTATGGTACAGTAACATTACAAAATTAATTTGTAATTATTTTTATTTAACTCTTAGTATACGTTCACTGTTATAATGATTCTGATTTAGTTTATTTTTTTGCATACGTTTGAAATCACTACTAGAATTACTGTAATTATGTATGTTATTGTGATCGTGCTAATTCAAATAAAATGTTTATAGTCATTTTTAAGTAGTCAAATTTATGATTTTGTAACCTACTGACCATAAAACCGCTTAGAGTTGTCACAATTGTACCGTGTTTGGACTCATTTTTGCGAGAAATAATATTTAGAGTTCAGTAATTAGAGTAAAAATTAAGTAAAGTTAAAATCTAGAAAAATTTTATTTTGTAGCATAAGGGCTAGTTGGTGATTCATAGAAGAACCATTAGCGGCAGGTAGGCCAAGCCGGGCGTGTGAGTATGTCTGCGCGTTGGGGAGCTAGGGTCGCCCTAATCCTCCAGGGCTCACGGCTGTTTGGACAAACTGTAGTTTGTAAATAGATTTTGTATTTTATAAAACACAGGTTATATCAGAATCGGGAATGTTTTTTGAGTTTTCCCTATGGCAAAAGAAAAAATCCAATGTTCTCTAAGCTGCCTGCATCAGCTGTGACGGTCGAAAGAATACATCACTGCCCGCCGCCGCTTGGTGCGCACACGGAGGGGTGACCTGTGTAGTATTCGCTTACCATTTTAACCCTGGAATGGTATTCTATCGTGATTTTTACGAAGGCGAAATTAATTTTGGCTGGTACTGTTTCGTTTGCGTTTGGACTGTACCGGCCCTTTGTATAAGCTCTCCCCATCCTCCACCAAGGTCAGTAATAACCACCTTGTTTCACATTCAAATAACATTTTTTTACTTTAATAAAAATTTATTAATTGTAACCAAATTTATGTGTTTTTAACACTTTTAACAGTATTAATCAATAATTGGTTATGCAAATTGTTGTTGTTTTATTTGCATGGCAACTACAAATGTTTACAATTACAAACGTAAAAAATACGATACTATACCAATACCGGTAACGTATCTCTGGGTATTTATGTCTATGGGAGAGTAGTTGTCACTAAGGTGGCTACCGTAATCGCTGGGGCCGAATCTATGGCAACGAATTAACAGTAAATTATTTGACTATGGTTGTCCGAGTTTAAGAGCGTGAATTGGCCAAGGGACGTCCGTTATTGTTAGTAAGAACCGTCCACGGATCATTGTATTTTTTTCTTTTGCCATAGGAAAAACTCTAAAATTCTTGTGTAGCCTATGTCTTGTATTATAAAAGAGAAATTCTATTTAAAAGAAAGAAGGCACTTTTATTTAAGCAAGGAGGCCACAGGGGGGGGGCGGTGCCCCTAGTATAAATCCTTTAAACCTCCTTCCACATCTTTATGCAAAAAGGATTTACAGAGGAGATGAAAATCTTACCAATTTGTTGTACCGGTATTGATTCGATAAAATGATATTGATTACGTATATTGATTATTAGACTACAATATATGGTTAACCTACCTATATTAAAAAAAAAACAAAAAACTATTGTCTTTTTTCCCCAATTTGTCCGATTTATTCAAAGAAAATCGGCCCAGACAAGTTTTTTTTTTTTTTTTGTTTTTTAATAAAAGGGGCTAAATTTGCAAAAAATTAACCAAATCGTTCAAGGTAGTTATGTGAAAACATTATTTTATGGACCCCAAAACCTTTAATTTTTTTTTAAGTTGGAAAAATACACCTTAATCCCAAAGTAAAGGCCAACAATATCATTGGCAACAGAGTTACTCAGCTGGCGTAACGTCCATAGGCTACACACTTTTGAAATTTTTGGACTCTTTAGTGATAATAGAGTCGATATTGATTATAATATCCCGTTTGAATTTTATATAATAACAATATTTCCTCAATCATCACAGGAACCAAAAATACGATTTATTTACATACATAGGTAAATTAGCTTTACTCATCCGATAATTGAGAAGGAAGAGATGTTTTTTTTATAAATATACGAAAGTTAGACAATGAACAGACTAAGAAATATAAGTATTATTACTTAACAGAACATTTGTCATCATTTACGTATAGCTAATAATACACAACATTTCGAAATTAATTATGGATCTACTCTCGTTATAAAACACTACGAATCGTTTTAAACAGTTAAACAATAACTGTAGGCTATAATTTCGGTTAATAAATTCGTTTTCCCCAGCATTTAAGAAGATTGGTTTATAATGTATTAATCAACATAAGTATACAAAGAACAAATACTCTTAACAAACTTTAATAAGCAATTGAATGTAGACTATATGTATACGGTACATAGTACTGTAATCTCTAAACTGTGGCAGTGTGGCAGTGCTAATGTGTTGTGTAAGCGGAATATAATAGACTAAAAATAGAACTGGTGGGGGATAATCCAAACACCTGCGTAAAGCAATGTTGCGCGCGCACTACTCCTTATTCATTTATATCCATTCTGCATCTCAGAGCGGCAAAGAAATATTTACCATGTTTTGAATTATGAGTTATTGCATCCATGGAAGCAGTAACTATAACTGGAAGCAATAACTCGACCCGGATGCACTTACATTCAAATGACATATAAAATGACGCAGTAACTAATAATTAGTATATGTATATATATATATTAGCTTCTTTATTAGCATTTTTATCGTATGAGTATATTTATTTATAAATATGTTACTTACGTCGTCTCATACACACTGATTATTGTCCCCAACCGGTTTCGCTGCTTCAATTAGTCAGCATCATCAGGGTTTATCTGCTACTGCTTCGTCATTAACACAAAAACACTACACAACACACATTACAGACACACATGCGTACACCTTATGTCCTGTCAGATGGCTGGCCAGTCCCGTACTTAATCTGTATCTCGTATTTTTTTTATCATTGTTCAAATATGCAGAGTAAATACCGACGGATTCAAACCTTATTTGTTCATTTATTATTTTTGTTTTGTTAGTTTGGTTTTCAACAAATATATAAAACTGCTCCCAAGCGTTCATATTATATCCCTTTTCGCATTGTTTTAAAATATTCATTGTGCTTTCCATTGTGTCATACGAGTGCATGTTATCTAAAATATGCTTCGCGAAATTTGATTTTTCTGGTTGATCCAATTTTATTGCAGCCATATGTTGTTTATACCTTTTTTTGAAATTAACTGTTTGTCCTATATATGCACTATTGCATGTTTTACATATATATAATGAGTTTACAGCGTTCTTTGTGAAAGTTTTATAAACCCTTTCAAATTTCATTATTTTTTTATTAATGTATTGCTAATGATTTCCCGTTTCGCATCTTTCAAAGCTTTCTATTTACAACTTTGGCGCATTTATTTCAAATCAGTGCATATCCGCCCATCATAAAGTAACTATTGGTACATACGGTAATTGTTTTGAATAGCTGTCATATTAAAACGGAAACTATGATTTAATAAAAACTAGTGCATACATTGATCAACATAGGTGGGAAAAATATATATTCCTAAATTTTAGGAATATTGGTGCTCTCGTTTGACTGTAACTTCCTAACAACTCACAAACTAACGAGCGTAAAATATAATTATTAATAAAATATAATGAATAAAAATTGCATGTAATTATAACACTCAAATGAATGTTTACAGGACTTAGAACGGAGGGTGACAGGACAAGCTTACTATTGGAACTAATGAAATTCATAGGTAAGTCCATGATAAGACATGATAATAAATGATAAGTCAGATGTTTATCATTACTGTATTAAACAACTAACATCAGAAAAAGAGTGTGTGACTCGAATCCCGCTATTGCCGAGTCATACAGAGACGGCAATAAATATATTTTTCTTTTTTTAAATTAAATTCATGTCAATATAAAAATATCATTATTTTTCAGTAATTTTTGTTAAACCGAAACAATTCGAAAAATTATAGTAAAATTACAAGTAAACCAAGCCAATAAATTATTGTGCAGCTTAGCTATAGTTATGCGCTTGTAAGAACAATAATTCTGAATGGCGGAGTTGCAGACATTCCTGAAACCATATTGCAAATACTTGAGATTGTTATTAGATGTTAATTAAGCAAAGTCTGGTGAGTTACTCTAATATCAGTTTAAACCATGCCACTGCAAGTAACTTGTAACTTCATTAACGTCTGATACGTTCGTACCTGTTCAATTTCTTTGTAAAGGAGAAGTAATTACAAATTATACTTGTTCTTATATTATACTAAATGTTAATAATATCAAACAAGACAAATACAGTGAAAGTGTATTGTTTAACATACGATGCCACAAGTCTAACTTCTTTCATTTATATTCACGCTTACACTCAAATTTATTTGTAAATAACAGATAGAGATTTTAAAAAAAACCAATACCAAGTTTTATTAATAATCTAAGTGTTCAAAAATTATACGTCTTCTGGTGCTCACATCCTGTTATTTCTTGAATAAAACTCTATACATAAGTTACCTTGTTAAGTTGTAAATTATATTGTAAAATTAGTTTCTCATTTGATAAAACCACAATAATTTTAAACTCTTCTGATTACTTATAAACTAATTTTCTTCCTTTATAAGTATTAGTGTAGCGTATTTATACATATACATTTTCAGGTTGTTCTTCCCACTGTAAACAATTTTAAATTTGTTTTTAATCATTTATAATTAAGCAAGTCCCCTGCACAAAAATTGAAATAAAATAATACTATCTGTGAAATGTTTACATATCAGTTACTATTTAATAATAGTGAAAATGAAACAATAATCAACTTAGAACACATGTTTTTACAAGTTTTTATATACTGTTTAAATTATTTCATGTAATAATAGTTTTTCAATGTTTAAGAACATATAGGACTTTCAACGGAACGAAACTGAACTTTAATGTAGTAGTTATAATAAAACTATTGGCATGTGGCATCACAACAAAAAAACATCACTGCCTATTCTACATCTTTAAAGTAATGATATGTACAAATTTACAACAAAACGTCTACCATGTTTGTGTTCAATTTAATGTCTCTCTAATTAACTTCTTCAAGCTAAGAGGATTTTGACAATTAGACAAGATAGAAATTTCAAACATATATATATATATATATATATATATATATATATATATATATATATATATATATATATATATATATATATATATATATATATATATATATATATATATATATATATATATATATATATATATAATTGAAATAAATTCCAGATTTGCTGGGATAATTATAAGTTTATTGTAATAAGACAGGATTTACGAAGGTTTCGTAGTCATATTTATGGTTTATTTTAATATTGTTTTAGAGCACGCAAAGCTTGAATTAACTACAGCTATTCTTTTAAAAAAATTACTATTCTGATTTTATGTGCGTTTTGGAAAATGCACCTATCTTTCAATAATAAAATTTTCTTTTCATTTTAGGTGTAAAATTGTACGCGCACTTTTTTCTTTCTTTTTTTTACATTTTAAACTTCTATAAAATAAAAAAAGATCAAAAACGAATTAGGTATTTACAGAATTTGTTAGGGGGAAAATAGTGGAAAACAATCTTGCAACCCATAATTTTTATATGGTATAGATAGAAACATTTAATTTTCGTTTTCCATATATTATACCTTATTTATGTTTTCAAAGATTTCAGCTCATGCAGTAGGAGATATGGAGCAAATACAAACACATTTTTTTCCTAGGTATTTTAATGATTCAAGAAGAGAAAACAAAATTGGATACTTATTCGACATTGAAAAAAATATGTAGGAATAAAGTTTGAATTTGAATATACACTTTAAATGTGAATGTTAAAATCAACAAGCTCTACGCAGGTATAATACACATTACATGAACTGGGGAGTAGGTCTTTTATTAATCATGGTCTGGTTTGCAATTTTCATCTTTATTTGTAAATGCACTAAAGTATTGTCGTATCTATCATTCATTATAACAGCCTCATCTTCATATACAGCCTCTACTACTACACTCATGTCATTAAATCGATTTAATCCCTCCTAATAATTTTTTACAATTAAACTTTAATGTTGGAGGTGATGTTCATTACTTTTTCCCTACTGAATATTAAACGTAATAATAAATCATTTTCCATTCAAGAGATACTTTATTATTGTTCATATTTAACGCAAATATTGAACGTTAAATATTTATTGTATGTTATAGAGCGTTTCATTTTTGTTATATAAATAGCATTTTCCTTAAAACTCGTGAAATAATATGTCCGGTGACATGCATATTAATCCGTTTTGTTTAAGACGTCATACAAAAAATATATATTTAGAAATCATTGCCGTTTTGATAAATAAAATTTTACCGTTGTTTTCATCTGATGGAGGTATTTTAAAATATAAATTCACACCTCAACCAATAGTGTAAATGATCTAAATAATTACGTACGTGCTTTTTAAATAATACATATCATTTGGAACACGTAATTTCATTAGAGTAGCCTAACTATATTTCTAGTATAATATTGTATGAATAAAAAGCAGTGAAACAACTATAGTTTTATGATTACTATATTATTATTAGGGATTTATAAATTTATTTCTCAATGTAAATGTAAAAAAAACAGAACTACTATCGATATAATGTTCGTTATTCTACTGGTGAATAACGAACATTATATCAAGTGTACTCTTATGCTTATTTTAAACTAGATAATAGTTTTTAGCGGATAATACTTAAATCAATCATCCGATCCAACTGTAAACTAATGTCACTTGTCGTTTAAATTTAAATATTAATTCATATTCTAATTATATTTATACATTTCCCATTTAATACAGTATATTTACCATGTCTACGTTATCAGGATCAGTAAACTCTGAAACATCCTTTACTATATATTTATAAGATTTAGTATCTTAGATGTTTTCAAAATTGCACGTCAAAAATCGACGTGGAGATGGAAATCATCAATTTTGCCTCACATAGTGTCGTAGTATCAAGATAAGTCACCAAACGTGACATCACATTTACAGTTAATAATATCTCCAGGAGTACGGGCTTGGAAATCCGCGAGGATATAGCTCAATCTACACCTATTTCATACCGTCTTGTTTAGAGAGGATCAACGTTTAAATTCATAGACAATCATAGATGCCCAAGAAATTACTCTAGTATAGTTGCATTTCTTTTTATACTGTTTGACTAACGAATGGTATTATATTGTAATTTTCTTCTTAAGAAATAACGGTTAACACCATGGTAATCGAAATATATACTCTGGTTATTCTAAAATGGTGAACCATTTACTGTTAATGGCAATACTTTTTTTACGAAAGTAAAGTAATATTTATGTAATAAGTAACTTGACTATTACATTATTTTCATTATATAATATGTTTATATTATTTAAATAAACAGTAAAAGAGTATTTATTCTTTTCCTTCCGACCTGTGTAACTACGTTTAAAAAAAAACCAGCAATGCATTATAAAACAGAATTATTATTAAAATCAGATATAACTATCACATGCAAGACTTATATCCAAATTTCAAATGCTAGGAGAATTACCAAAACATATGTTAAAAAAAAAAAAAAAAAAAACATTGGTAATCTTCGTCATCAATTAATGATGAAACGTCGTTCACTAGTTTATGACATTCGGTTGTAATTTGAAGTATTTAAAAATATATTTAATATTAAATGAACTACTCCATCTTACATCATTAAGAGTATTTAGTGTCGAATTCTCAGAACTGAATGCGGAACTATTTTGTAAATGTATAAAGTGGTCCCTAGCGTTCAATCACAGTAGGGACTGGAAAATTTGCAGTTTTGACCTAGAATTGTAAGGTAAATTTGGAAGTCAAATTGGTTGTGAATTCTGATTGCAAAGTCTAAAACTAATGAACGGACACTCGATATCTTATTATATTTTAATTTTAAAAAGTTTAGCAGGATTTTCCAACGTTTTTAAGCCACAAGATTATTAATATCTGTGTACTCTTTCAACATCAATAACGATAGGGAAAATCAAATATTATTAAAGACAAAATTCTATGCGTCCCGGGTCGTCCGAATGTAACTACAAAATAATAAAGTTTAATTATTTAATATTAAAAATGTTTAACGTAATATGTATTTAGGTTATTACTTGAATTAATATGATAATGTAAGAGGAGATTAAAAATATACACTTTTAAAGTTATATTTATTTAAGAAATATATTATCTTACTGAATATAAAATATATACTTTACACTCGGAAAAAATACTTCAATATTTATAGTAGATTCAATTGTATTTACATTGTCATTATTTTATCCCATGAAAGTAACAATAGGTTTATGGTATCTGTATTATGCATTTATTATAATAATAGTTATTTTATCTTACACATAAGTGTTAAAAAGCATATATTTTTTTTAAAACAAGAGCCACAATATGATGTCATAGTTGTCATTTTGAGATTAAGGTGTTAAAAATACTACACCATATATAAAAGTCAAAACCTAATGACTGATAACGAAATCTCTGGGTCCAAGACGCCTAGAGCTTTGGAATGTTTAAAATCGTTTGGGGTAGGTCTGTAGACGCGTACTAAGATAGGATTTTGAAAATATTCAACTACAGGGGTGTTTTTACCCCTAAACAATTATCATGGATTTGTTATTTATAAGTTAACTTTGATCAAAATTGGAGTGTTGCTCGATTTGGGCATACTTACTTTATTTTAATAGCACCACACAAATTTATAAGGTTGTGCTAAAAATCTTGAAACTTTTATATTCGAGTGCTACTGGTAACAGCTGCTAGTTTCACCATAAACAAACAATAAGCAATAAAATTTGGAATAAATGTACTTACTTTGTATTTGTGCATATTCGTAATGTTTTCGGAGTCATTGCCAATAATGTGTAGATCCGTATTTCTTTCTTTTATTTTTATTAAAATATTCCTTAATACATTGTTCAATATAAGCCACGTATACTAACCCAATTGTCATTGAACAACTGCGAGTGATTTCCCACATCTGCTTTCACGCTCGTGCATGCAGATGGCGTAGAGTAGTGGCCATTCCTCTCATCGGCTTTCAGTTTACCTCTCATTCGCTTTCGCTATTTTCCTCATTTTAATCAGATTAACCATCAAAATTATAGGGATATTGAAAAAATAGATTAAAATATATTATAAACGTATTAACTTAAATTAAAAAAAAAAATTATACATTTTATTTGTAGTCTGTTCATTCATTCACAGTAATTAGTTATAAAGTAATACTTTAATTAGATATATGTTTAATTCCCTGAAACGTTCTGCAATTGCGTAGGTTTCCACTTTGATTATATGGTAAACCTACTCTGATTCACATTCCTCTTCTTCAATGTATGTTTTACTTGTCACAGTTTATAGCCCAATATGTCGACGACAGAGATTGTTAAATTTGAGGACGTTTCTGCGTCGTTAAGATTTTGTGTCGTTTATAGTTTAATGTGCATACGTTGTACATTTTATGAGACACTATGCTACAACAGTTCATATTTTACTCTGTGTTTAATTAAGCCTATGAAAGTGTATAGAGATCGAGTCTACATTACTGGTCTTTTACCGTAAGATGTGATAGGCATTAAGTGGTGGATCGATGTTAATTTATTTGTGTAAGTATTATTTAAGGTTACCTTTATTAAAAATGTAGTCCGTCGGTCGTCTTTTGTAGTACATAGACACACACCAGAATAGTGATTTAAATAATTTAAAATAATCAAAAATTCTAGGATTAAAAATAAATCTACTGTATTTCATTAGACTCATTAGTAATTTAAAAAATTAAACACTTTCGATTGAAAATAAACAGACTTATTAAACAAAATGAAAGATGTATGAAATGACCATATATTAAGATGGACAACACTAGAACGGTGAAATTGCAAGAGACAATTCATCTTTTAGTAGAAGCACCAAAGAAAAACACAAAAGACGATGGAGTGGCGTCCAAGACACTGAATTACCTATTCTCGTCGAATAAATGACTTAACTCATCATCGCTTTCGCCCTAACAATAAAGAAAGAAGTAAAAGAACAATAGTACAATGTAATGTGGAATGAATTAGAAACATATAGTGTTCAAAGGTATTTCCAAAACTCTCTCAATCTAACCCCCCCCCCTCATAAAAACTAAATAAAACAAATTGTAATAAACATATTTCTCCATTATTTTAAAGGGTTAATTCAATGACAATATTTTTAATAATAATAATGGGTTCACGTAATTATTGTTCACTAATATTTGACTGAAATCTGTAAAACGACTATGTAAAAGTATGACTTTTGTAACAGCCTATTCGGGATGTATGTTTACAATAACTCGAATATTTAGTAAGCTTAATTATAATCAATTGATTAAAGTTGAAAGAATTAACGGTATTTGCATTGAAATTTTATATAATATACCGGAAGTTATCATAAGAAGGAAGTTGGGAAAGTTTCATGATAATATGATTGCATCTAGTGAAACGTTTCTAATGTGTATCTTATTAATTTTAAAGTTTCTTATAACAGTTGATCACAAAATCTTGGTAATGTTTCACAAGAGTGTAGAAAATGAACGCAAACATAGATCTTCAAAGGAAAAGTATTTATTTTAAATCGAATTGATACAAAGGTATGCTGTAATCTAACACAAGCCCAAACATCAAACTTTATATTGCCTTTTACTTTTAGCAATTATAATTTATACATTCAAATTTTATATTAGTTGTGTTTCTGATTACCTGTGTACAAGAAGAAGGAGCTCCCTGACGTTATTGTCGTCAGCGGTTTTACACTCTCTTCTAATTCTGATTTTCATTTAAAAAATGTATGTTGTGATCTCGTCGTATGTGACCTCACCAAGGAAGGAAATGATTTTATTTAAATAATTATCTAATTCATATGACCGGATGATGAAGTAACCGGAAACCGCGGTCTTTACAACTAAATAAATAAGGATTAGATAGACAGTGCAAAGAAGATAAAAGATCTACTATATCCAAGGCCTTTTCCGAAAAGTAAAATAATAAATTTATCTTAAAATGTGAATTTAAAAGTAACCATATAACAATAAATAACTATATATTTGTAAACCTCTTCGACGCCATAATTTGGGTTCTATAAAAAATGGTTTTTAATTTCGCTTTTTGAGTGTAAAGAAAGATATTAATTTTTCAGTCAATATTAGTACAAAAGTTTTTTTTCAAAGTGCAAGCTTTATTTGGGAGTAAATTAAATATAATCAAAAGAAAGTGATAAATCAGGAATTCTATATATTGTGTAGGCATTATATAAAGTGCCTTAAGTTGGCCAGCAAATCTATATAATATAATCAAAAGAAAGTGATAAATCAGGAATTCTATATATTGTGTAGGCATTATATAAAGTGCCTTAAGTTGGCTAGCAAATCTAGTTTTTTTCGTGTTTTGTTTACGCGATCTATAGAATACCCGCTGCAATTCAGGTAAACTTTGAAATACCATTTATTTTAAGGCTTTCCGGTTAGGTTGGGTTCATTTACTTCATTAAATATATAGTACACACACTCACACGCACACACCCACACACACACACACACACACACACACACACATATATATATATATATATATATATATATATATATATATATATCAGCTGTATCATAGGACTACTTTTTGATTGTTTGGTTCAAGGATCACCTTCAAACATGTAGTTATTCAACATTACTTTTCTTGAATCAAGCGTTTTAGAAACTGCTTGATTCAAGAAAAGGAATTTTTCAACAGGGAATAGGTTGTTAACCCAGAAATAATTGTAAGAGTTCCCAAACGATGTGAATTTCTGGGTAATTAGGGCTAAAATATTTATAAAATAGGTTTTGTATGAAAAAGTATTGTTGAAAATTCTGCATAAATAAAACTAGTACAGTGGTAGCTATCGTTTGTCAACACAGACCACAATCCTTTAATTTGGTTTAACAAGCGTAGGAATCTAGTAAATAGACATAGGGTAAAAATGTGACCTCACTTTATGATTGGTATCAAATTTTGTAAATCAAACTTTCACATATAGGCATTGTTATAACATCTCTCCTGAATCTCGTCATCGATGAAATTGCTTGTCGTTTGAGTTTCCAAGGAGTTGAAACCGTCGTGGGGTACGCTGAAGAGGTGTCACGTCCCAAAATTTCAAGCCAGGGAATGGAGAAGGCTTGTGAAATAGCTCTAATCCACCGATATCCTCTGTGATCGAAACTGTATTACAAAATTGTAGTCCACAAATAATTATTTTTGTATTTCTTGTTGTTGTTGCTGTTTTCTTAAATCTTTACTTTATGTCACAAAATTATCTCTATCAAAGTTAAACAAAACGTAATACTAATATGACAGTGATGTAACATCTCACTGTTACAATTAGTTCACTATTGGTTTACATCACTCTGAGGATGGTGACTATATTACCGAAATTAGGAAACGTGTTAATATACATATTTTAAATAGCATTAAATGAATTAGGTATACAAATAAAAGATACTCATTAATTTTAATAAGCATTTTTTATTTTACAAGAAGCATTTTAATAAATAATAACCATTTTTTTTAAAAAATAATTAAATTTTTACTTGACAATAATAATGGTAGTGTGAGATTGTTGCTGATAAAAACATTTATCAGGCTTTTATGCCTGTATCGCCCATGTCGCCAAGTACTGCAATAATAGTTCTTCTGCTGTCACGTTTCGTAAATCTAAGTTTCCTATCGCGTTCTTCTGTGGTTCATTCGCGATTACCTCACCTTGTACGAAGACAGTAACCATCCCACACACTATCAGTAGCAGTAGAGAATACATTCCTATAAGTTATATCTGTGATTGTCGAATCCTAAATGTGAAGTGACAACTGGGACTGCGATCGTCTAATTTATACAAATCTGAAAGCAATAAGTCACACTAATTTACATTATTATCTGTTTTATAAAAGGTAATTACTAACGTTTTATTAGTACTTTGCATTCCATGTATGAATTAGACCATTGCATACGATCTATTTTAATTAGAAACTTGTGTCTTTAACGACCGGACGTAAAACGTATATTATTTCAATTTAAAATATTAAGTAGTAGTTTATAGCAATCGTTGATTTTAAAACCCTGGAACTTTGGCAGTTGTTTACAAAAAACTAACCTTTACCTTTATCACACTTGCCTGAGTGCCTGTTTACGTGTCAGAGTGTATTTAAGTGTATAATACGGAAAATTTCAAAATTATGTTTTTTTATAAAATGTACGAATCTAATTATGAATATTTAATTTTGATTTTATTGTTTTTATTTTTTTATTTGACTGATGTGCGAAAAATTAAAGTAGAACTTTTACAAATAATGTAGGCCTACGAGTCACATTTAAATTTATACGTTTTAGGATTAAACCACAATATTTTGAAATTAATTTACTTACTGTAGTACTGTGGATATATTTATATCTGTAGTAAATACTATAGTATTTATATTATAGTTATTGTGTTTCTAAATTTTAGTATAAATTGAATATCTGTTCTGCTTTTCATTATATTCGCCAAGTATATAATATTGTAGTTATAGTTTAGTAAACTAATAGTAAAGGAGTAAATAGTAAAAGAATAAAAGTGTCAATAATACTAATTCTGTCTGGCGACAAGAATAATTTAGAAAATTAAATTTTTATCAAATACGATTTAAACTAACAACACTTTTATTGCACAATAGAATCTAACATACGTTAATTTTGAATAATATTATAACCCGTAATATATATAGTTATTAAACTGGATGTATTGTCAATTTTTCTCGTTTTGATGATTGATACACTCAACTCATATTTTGTGGGAAGATAAATTTTTATTCCTTTAATTTGAGCATGATGAATAAAGAATTTGTAATTTGTGACATAATATTTGCACCATTATATTTACAAACATTTGTTTTGGGTTTCTTCACCATTATATTAAACATGGATCTTGTATTGCTAACTAATATTTTTTTAAATCTTTTCAAACAAATTCAGTATAACAAACGTGTTATTAATTTCTATTTCTGACTCTGTATTAAATATTTATTTAACTCAGTCCATTAGTGCAATAATATAAACAAACAAAAAAGTAATTATTATTAAATTTTTTGTATATTTACACCAATAAATGTCTTTCTAAGGTGATATAATGTTTGATTAATTTTAATGTCCGTACAGATTTATTTTTATTTTAAACTGTGCTTAGTAATAAAAATTAACAGTTATACCTGTGAAATGTATTTTTATCTTATTGGATACCATATATTGAGTAATTAGCACCACGCTACTGATAATTACATTTGTTTTAATTTCTTTCTTGTATTGTGCATAAAATGCTTTGAAAATTAACAATACTAAATTTATTAATAATTTATTTTATTTTTTAAATTATACTTGTGTATAATAAAAATTAAACTGATATACTTATATCATATTATAAATTAATACCAATTTTTTTCAAATATGGAGTTGAAATTGTTAAATACGCTCAATATAAAATGACATTTACTACATTGCCTGTTACACTGTACCCTCCTCAAATAAATGGCAGTTTAATTTCTCGGTTTTTATGAACTGAAAAACATCGGGAAGGAAAAGTTTTGATACCTTTTCATACTTCTATTGCATTTTCCGTCAGTCCTACAGACATCGTTATTTTGTTATTCAACATCAGTTACTGTTTCTACATAGAAAAGATGTAATTATATATGTAATAGGCTATATAACCCCCTTATTATCTATGGATTGTTTTAAAATGCCTTCGAGATATGAGTTTATATAATTCGTAATACGAATTCACATATTATCAAAATAGTTCATATTGAGACACTCTTTCACAATTGCTGCCACTTAGGCCTATACAATTACTTCGCGTGCACTTACGTTGATTTATATGATTGTGTAAGTATTTTGATAAATTTATCGAAACTACTATATAATGATAAATTAATTATTAATATAATATTAAAACGTTATTTTACTGTTACCAATTGTGGTAAAATGCCCAGATTAAAGCTTAAATATCTTTTGCCTCATCAGCCCGTGGAGGTCTAATATTTAAGAGTATGTGTGGTTAAACCATCAATGCATAGTCATGATTTAAGTCTTTACAATTTCAACTCGTTACCATTTAATTTTTTTTCATTATTCCTACGATCCAAGATCAACTCCATCACCTTTTTACCTCTTACTAAAATATCTCCTTACCTCATACAAACCACGCCAGAGTACAAACCATTAGACCAATCGCTGGTTCAAATAGATAATCAATTTATCGGATATAGATGGAATAAATGTATTAAAAATAAAACACTTATATTGTTACAGTATATACAATTTCACTATTTTGTGTATTGTTCCAAATAAATCCGCAATGCACGAGAGTATGGAATAGGCAGCGCTAACGAAAAAAATAGATGTATTCTGTTTCTGATGGAGAGAAACGAAAACGTGTATGTAAATATTAATGCAGTATCAAAGACAATATTATTTAAAATACATGTATTTTCAGTTTCACATAATTATGATAAATTAAGAAAGCCAACAATGTATATTGATTATTTGAGTTACTTTTGTAGGACTGGAAACAAGAATCTTTCGTTTTACATATTTAGTTTTATTCCGCCTTTTAATGTCTTCATTTTAGAACAATAAAAGGCACCCATTTATTTCTATGAATTTCCAAAGCACTTTGACTATGCAATACAAATCAGTAACGATTTTAACACATTTCTAAATTTACCAATTTTATTTTACTATTTTCCACAAAATATTCGCCAGTGTAAAAATGAATTTCTAATATTTCAATTCATTTTTGTAATTTAATTTGTAACATCATAAAATCGTGTCGCGTGAACCTGTACTTAATTATGTTAATAGCTTGAACGACGATACTAACATGTCAATTCAAAAATTTACAAATTTTGTTTTGTATACAATCCAAAGAGTAAAAACAAATATTCAAAGAGTAACTATAGAAGATAGAAAAAAAAATAGAACATAATTGCAAACAAATTTAGCTTTAGAGTTTTGTCAATAAGTCATAAGCTTAAATATACAAAATTGGTACAAATAAAGCTAATTCAATCAATTGCGGCCAAATACAAATAAATTATTCCAATCAGTATGATTACGGAGATAAGAAACGATACCAGAACACATTTTAATACCATATTTGTGAAGACAAATTCGATATTATTACAGGTATGAACAACAAGGAAAAAGTTAAAGGGAGAGATCACTTTCGCCTCAGTGGTATATTTCTGAAAGTAGTAGATGCTAAATCTAATCTCAACCGACGTTTTCCAGCAAATATCTCAGTTTTCTGTCACAACCTCTCACGTTATGATGCGCATCTGGTCATCAGATATCTTTTCAAAAATGCAGGTGAAGTCTAGTATGGTCACTAGAAACAACATATATCTTGCGGGTGATAAAAACGAGTTGTTTAAATTCCTCAGAAGGAAAGGCTGAGTGATATATCCTAGACCGTCTGTCTAAAATGAATACCGATAGAATCCTTTCATAAGAGGATTGCTATAGCTTTTTGAATGATAAGGATCTTAGTCAAAGGATTACTTGAAGAGTTGGATTCGACTCAAAGTTAAACATAGTTGAGACGGTTTATTATTTAATTCAAATTGTAACTTATTTATATCCAAATATCACTTTCATTGTGTTTATTCAATACTTCTCTTTTCATTCTAGTTTTATTAAAACAAATTCTTTTGACTAAATTCATCTATTTAGAACCTCTGCTAGATTTTGGTCTTTTAAATGAAAGGTCTTTACTTTGAAACATAAAATCGGTTGACCAATAAATTTGTACATAATTTAAGTAAACATCAGTATTATACAAAGTTAGAGCAGAAGAATCATTGTACGTTAACAATCTTCACAGACCTTGAGATCCGCTATAAGTTTCCCCTTCAATAAACATATCATTGTATTCTAATACGATTTATTTATTTCAAATCATAAACTTTTATGAATTATAAAATCAAATTCTATTTTTTTTTATACTTAGCTCTAGGGAAATAATGTTGAGCAATCGGTCCTAATGTATTAATAGTTGTGGCCACTTGAAATATTGAATTATTAATTCTCAAGTGATACTCAATGTTCGACAATTGTTTTCGTTGAGTTGCAATTTCAGTTACTAATAAAGTTTCATCGTCAATATTAACAGCAGTAATATATTTATTATTAAATAGTTTTGAAGGTGATTGTGGTACCATTCCATTTTAAACGATTCTACTCTGAAAATCATTGATATATGAAGTAATTGGTTTAAATAGACCATCTCTTATCACCTCGGATTCTCGATGTAAATCTTGCGCCATTCTAAATTTCTCCGTGAGATATTGTTGTGTTTTGCTAAGTTTCATAGTTTTAGCATCACTAATATCATTTAAAGCATCATGGCACAATATAACAATACATAGCATTCTAATAGCCTACTTTTCTTAAATTGAGAAATGAAGCGTGGTTTTTCACCAAACTTTATTAAATTAAATTTTCAACTTTAAGCGTTATTAAATGGATTGTTAGAAATACCTCTTTCTGTTTTATATGGAACATATAACGGCTGTCATTGATAAATACAATATGAGCCTACCAATTGGAGATCAGGTTCCATATAAGAAACCCTATTGTAACGGATCATATTCTATCAAAATATTATAGTAGAAGTCGTGCATGAACTGTATGGACAGTCCAGAAGTGTACATCCTATGTATATGGGTTTACCAAATTATTAATTTGATTTCTCTATATGGCAAGCTATGAAATATATTTAAAGTTGGAAAAGTTGGAAATAACAATTTTGACAATAAGGTAATGAGTTTAGTGAATATCTTTCATAAATAATTCAAAAAAGTAATAGATTCCCCCAAAGGAGACTGAATATCTGATTATATTCGAATCCAGTCTGCCTCCAAAATTATTGTAAGGAGAAAGTAGGCTATTTGTTTAGTGTTATACAATGGTAAAGGTATAAACAATCTTGATGAAGCTGATAAATAGCATGATATATGGTATCGAGATAATCCTAATATCAAAGTTAGGCATATTGGAGATAAAGTGTTGCAATATAAAGTTTGGGAACGTTTACATCTGAAGATGCCGATTTGAATGAACGGTTTTGGACTGGAGCTAAAGCTCCTGCTATGAAAATTTAACGTAATTTTGGATTGGATATTAAACTAATATTATTATTTTTTTATACGTAGAGTTTCAATTGTAATTGATAATTCATTATAATGGTATGGTTTCAATATAATTATAATAGGCCTAAAATATGCGTAAGATAAATGTTGATTCGTCTGAAGGACAGTGGATATAATCTCCGTTCAACGTTTTAGACGAAATCTGGTGAAACGATCAACTGTATAGCGAACTATTAAGACAAATCGTGTAGAAGATTAATTGGAGACACAGACCAGCAATTAGCATTTCTTCAGGAAAGGGGTTTAGACTGTGCTACAATTCAGTCAGTTGAAAGAAAATGTTTGAGTAGCTTTTCTACTATTAGTGTGTTTTTGAATCGCAAATTGGCTGTCTTAATAGTTGTAGGCTAGAATCTGAAGTTGTAGAATCAAATAGTGAATCTCTTAACAGAGTAAAAATAGCGACTAGTGTTTTAATACTAATTTGAATTTGTATTGTTTTTGTCAATAACTAAGTGACCCTCTAACCTGTCTAACCATAGAATATGAATTGGTTTTAGGGGGAATAAAATATTTAGAATATAGCTCATCGTATTTTAAAGTACCTTTTAAATAATTACTGAATTACCCTTGAGTTATATAAACGAAAACTCTATAACTTCGAAAAACATGATCAGAATTCTGAGTATTACAGAATTTAAAAGAAAGTAAAATGTGAAGAAAAGAGGTCGTTAAAAGGTGTTTGACGAATAAATAATATATCTTGCCATCATTATTGTATGACTTCCAAACTGATATTCTTACACTACAGCAGGGTTTATAAAGTTTAAATAATCGGTCCACAAACATTTCACATTCTTAAATAAAACCATACAGAAAGATCAAGTACGGTATTTCTGAATAAAATAGAGGCTTACACATGAGAAATTCCATTGTGAACAAGAGATTCACACAAAATAAAGTGTAATAACATTAATTTATAATGGCAAGATTAAAAATCTGGAGACTAAGAATTAGTTTTAAAACTTATTATAGAGTAGTATACATTATTTATTTTGAGTTATAATTTGATTTTTAGTGTTGAGAATGTATATTCAAGGATGAGGCCATTGTATTTATTCTGGAGTAATTTTGTGAAGATGTATTTTATATTTAAAAATATTATATCATCGTCCTTATTTAAAGGACAGTTCGGTTAAATAGTTAATACCACTTCGTAGTAACTTTAAACTTTATTATTACGTGAAGTGGTAATCGAATATGGGTGAACCCATTTTAACATCTCACATAATATATAAGTTACAAATTATTTTTAATCAGTGAATCCTAATGAGGCTATTGACAATCGTAAATAGCAAATTAAACACGATGTAGAAGAAATTTCCAAGAAAAGTTTAATGAATAGTTCAAATTTTTCATTGAATCCTTTGTTAAAAAAGCAGCAATTTCTGCAAAATGTCAAATAATCTATTTATATATGTATATAATGTGCTTTGTATACAACTGCATGGGTTTACTATTGTTATTGAACTTGTATATTAATACATATAGAAACAAATAATTTAATCAATGACACAAAAACATTGCGAACCGATCGGTATCAGCTATATGTCTTTGCGTATTAATTAAGAATTCATAATATTTCTAACGGCAATTATTATTTCAATTTCTACTTTAATTAAAATATGTAGCTCAGAAAACAAATTTATTTTATTTTTAGCTATATGCTATATTATAATAACAAGCTTAAAGTACATAGTGCTATTTCAACAATGTTTGACTGTGGCAGACCACATTACATTTCACCAATACAGTAGTTTAAAAACAGTTACTACTTCTATTGCGTAGAAGGTCACAGTCGTCAATATACACTAAGAGTTCGGTACTCACAATATTGTGGGATTCTTACTCACTAAAATACACTTTTTCCATCCTGTTAGTATCCGTATTGCATAACAAAATGATTTGTGTATAAGCAAAATGATATGCATAAGCGCTAAGAACCAGGTTAAAAACCTGGGTGGGGAGGTTTCCAGGTAGGGGGAAATCACGCGATAAATCATTTATAAGGATCCAAGATTAACCCTCCGTCGGTCCCAAATGATCAAAATGATACAAACGTTTCTTTTTCAGACGTCATTTTGTTGAAAGCGGGATCCCAAACTCATTAACCCTAACCTAGAGCTACCCCAACCTAGTTATCGAATAGTCACGAAACCGGTCTTTCCAAGTGACGTAGTGCTCTCAAAGGTATTGTATCATCTTGATGCAGTGCGACCATAACCGTTTTATAAACATGTAATCAATTTGTTACATTGCGACCTTCGCTGTTTTATAAACATGTAATCAAATTGATACAGTGCGATCTTTTATGATTTAGTTTACGCTACCAATTCAATTAGTTGCGACCATTGATGTTACCATAAATATTGGTTTAGTGTGCATGTGTTTTGTGCGAAAAGGCGTGAAAAAAAACTTCTTTCGCTATGAAGGATTTAATTTTTGAAGAAATGGTGAATGAAATGTTACTGAACGATATCGGTGAAGAGGACTCTTGCATCATTGATAATATTGGTGATGAAAGTAATACGGAATGTGAGGTCAATATTGAAGAACGAGAAGAAAATTCAAAGACAGAATACAGTGGTGATGAAAAGATTGAAACATTAACATGGTATCAGCGTCCTCACATTGAACATACACAAAGGGAACTCCCACATAACATTTTGAGACGGTTGCCTGGGGTAATCGGCGCTGCAATACATTGTGAAACATCATAGAATGTTGAGGGATATTTTTACTGACTAAATATTGGAAACAATTGTTACTTTTACAAATCAGTAATTGATGTAATTCAAAATAAATTCATTTGCAGTCATGATGCAAAACACAGACCATATCGAACTGAAAGCTTGCATTGAACTTCTGTATATTTTAGGGACTAAAATATCAAACAGACAGAATTGGGAAGAAATATGGGTAGCTGATGGATATTAAATTTTAAAATGTATCGTCATGATCCTAAGGCGGTTTCAGTTTTTTTACGTCGCCTAAGGTTTGACGACTTTACCACAAGGCCAATTCGTAGGCGAACTGACAAACTGGAATCAATTCGGTATCTGTTTTTAAAATTTGTTTTCAACTGCTAAAAAATCTATTCTCTCCGGTTAGATGTCTCAATTGACAAGAAACTCGTAGCATTTCGAGGAAGAGGCCATTTCAGGAAATACATTCCTTCAAAGCCCGCCAAGTATAAAGAATAAACATATAAATGCAAAAAGGTTATTGCTGTGTGTGACGCAAAAACTTTTATTCAACTAACCTTAATGTTTACTGCTGGTAGCAATAAGATGGTCCTTTGGAACAACAAACAACAAGTCTGCTGATAAAGTAAAAAGACATGCAGAACGTAACCTAACCTAACTGATCTACAAAACTGGAAGAAACATAACTGCAGATAACTGGTTCTCTTCTGTAGATTTAGTCGAGTATCCAAAGTCCAAAATATTATTATATGTATCCCTTCAGAAATCAAATATTTCAAATACCACCCGTAGGTTCGAGCATCTTTGCATTCCGTCCAAATTCAGAAATTGTTTCATACAAGGCGATATCAAATAAAAAAGTAAAATTAATACCCAATTTGCACTTTTCGGGAGATATTGACGAAGCCACAACTAAACAATAAATTGTCCTTTTTTATAATAAAACAATGTCTAGTGTTGACAGTGTAGACAAGCTTTGTGCCAGCTACAATGGTGCCTGCAATGTATTGGTAAATATTGTATTACCATATAGACGCAAAGAGAAGAAGACTTTAAGGGAACTCTGCTATGAATTGATTGGTGAAAACGTAGCAAGGAGGGTGAACTCTAGCTTGGATTCCATTGCTGCGACAACTAACCCTAAAACGATTGAAATCAGGCGAAACTCGACAGGATACAGGTGAGGAACCTTCAACACTAGTAAAACGTTAAAGGTGTGTGCCGTGTAAGTAGAGATTGGGGCGGTTTGGCACAACATGGCGGCTGTACCACGGATCACCTCCTCCCCTCCCCCCACCCCACCCGCCCCTCCACCTCCCCTACCCCTTGGCCCCTCCCCCTGCCCCACCCGCCCCCTCCCTACTTTTTGCCTAAACCTATGCTTACCACAACCCACACGGGTGTTAGTCTTATTATGACCACTATTTAACAAGCGAAATATATTTTTACTTACCGATTTACCAACCAAAATATACTTTTACCAACCGATTTACCAACCAAAATATATTTTTACCAACCGATTTTCCAACCAAAATATACTTTTACCAACTGATTTTCCAACCAAAATATACTTTTAGCAACCGATTTGTCAACCCAAACATCCGACCGATATACCTGTTAGCGACCGATGGACATCCAGCCACAGACTTTGCTTCCCCTGGGAGAACCCCCCCACCACCACCAGAGCGCGCCTGCGTTGAAGTGACAGCATTGGACGAGAAGCGGCGGTGCAGCATTGGACAAGAAGCGGCGGTGGAGCATTGGACGAGAAGCGGCGGTGCAGCATTGGACGAGAAGGGGTCACGTGACCAAATGGTCGAGAATAACTCGCCCGGGGCCAAATCCCTGACCTTGACTCTCACCAACACAAAAGTAGTGTCCACAACCGGACGAGGTTACTGGCTACCAGAGTGTAGCACACCCAAAGTTAAAACAAGGTGACTCACACGGCTAGAGCTACTTGAAAAGAACTATGGCCAATTTACATTGTTTCCTATCAAAGTAGGGAGACGAAAAAGTTTCATACTCTAAGGACTGAAATTCAGTTTACATTTCATCCACCACCCGAGAATGTCACGGAAATTGATTGGATAAAAAGAGGCTTTGAATGTTTGGTGGACAAAATGAAAAATGGAACAGCTGATGGTGATCTGTTGGGCTTTACGTTTACTAGTCTCAATTTAAAAACAAAAACTCCTGGATACGTTGCTTTTTGTAAAGCTTCCGACATCTCTGCGGATCTTTTATGGACAATTTTTGGCGGATTAATCCAAAGCAACGGTGAGGCGGGAACAAGCAGCGATAATTTCGAGATTACCTGCATCAGAGTATCTCCACGAAATAAATAGTGCCGCCAAACCATAAACACATTCATTTACATAATGGATGTAAGGCGAGCCATTGCGGCGGAACTTTACAAGCCCGCGCGAAGAAATTTCGAAACCCGAGGTGTGACGCTGAAAGGAGTTAATGACCTTTATCAAGAAGATCTTGTGGAAATGATTCCATATGCTAAGGAAAACCAAGGCTACAAATATATACTGTCTATGATAAATTGTCTAACAAAATTTGCGATTGCGTTACCACTAAAGACAAAGTCTGCTCTAGACGTATCTATAGCGTTAGAACCGATACCGAAAAAAACATCCTATGAATAACTTTCAGACCGATCAGGGGAAGGAGTTTTTCAATACGCATGTGAAGAGATTAATGAAAAAATACAATATAAATCACTACGCCACTTTTTCAGACAAAAAAGCGTCTATGGTGGAGCGCCTGAACCGTACTTTGAAAAATACAATGTGGCGTGAATTTACGGCACGCGGTAGTTACGAGTGGTTGGAGCTGCTGAAAAACGTTGTAAAGACATACAATAACACTGTGCATAGTACTATCGGCATGAAACCCGCTCAAGTGTTGAAAAAGCACGAGAAAATGTTACTGGACGAAACAGCACGCAAGAGTACAAAAGCACTGGCGCGATTTAAAGTGGACGACAAAGTTAGAATATCGAAATTTAAAAAGACTTTTGCTAAAGAATATCTACCCAACTGGACAAACGAAGTGTTTACCGTGTACGCTGTTGTAACGACCAATCCTGTAACGTACATTTTACAAGACTCGAAAGGTGACATTCTGACATTACGCAAAAAGGGTAACAAAGTACTGGTGCGGTGGTTAGGGTTTTACAAGGAACACGATAGTTGGATTGGTAAAACCAAGCTTGTTGTTTAGGTATTTAATAGGATAGCACTGTTAGTTTTCCACAGTATTTAGACAAACGTTGAGCATCGTAATGCGTTTAAAAAACACAGCGGATAAACTACGTGTAAGAAACTTTGACGTTGTTGCAGGAGGTGGCTCAACAATACACCGTCACAGTTCTTTATTACCAAACACAGTTCGATCTATAGTGTGCGGCCCATCAAACAGTGGCAAGACTAATGTGTTATTTAATTTGCTCTTCAATCCAAATGGCCTGAAATTTGCCAACGTCTATGTATTTTCTAAATCACTCCAGCAGCCAAAGTACAAGTTTTTGGAAAATATACTGGGAAATACCAAAGAAATTGGTTATTACACATTCACGGACAATGAAAATGTCATCCATCCTAGTGAAGCGGAGCCAAATTCGATAATAATTTTTGACGACAAAGCTTGCGAGAAACACGACAATATACGTAACTATTTCACCATGGGACGTCACAATAATATAGATTCCTTCTACTTAGGACAGACGTACAGCAGGATTCCCAAACATTTGATTCGAAACAATGCCAATCTCTTGGTCCTTTTCAAGCAGGACGATCTCAAATTACGACACATTTACAATGATCACGTAAACACTGACATGGTGTTTAGTGCATTTAAAAACATTTGTGCCACCGCGTGGAAATATAAACATGGATTCATTGTAATAGATAAGTACAGTGAACCGGAGAATGGAAGATTTAGAATTGGTTTTGATCGAATTGTAACAGATTTTTAATGTACAAAAGGCTTGATACTTGCAACAAACGTCATTTTACAAGATGTCTGAGAAGAGAGAGCATCTAACGCTGGAGATAGCCAGATTGCGCAAGACTATAAAGAAAAAGTACTGACAGTTGAGGTACGGAGAGGCCGAAGAGGAACGAATGTATACTAAGAAATACACACCAATAATTAAAGAGTTGCAGAAGAGTGGAGTGTTTTTGCCGAAACAAGAAATTAAACCCGAGTTGGATGAAAAGACGGAAATAGCGGATGAGCGGAGCTCCGAGAGTGAGGAAGAGAAAAATGAAGAGTGGACTGTCGGGGAAGTACCGGCTACTCCCAGTGTTGATTTTGTGGATACCGAAATAATTGCAGAGACTCCGGACCGACCGCAGCCCAGTGTAAGAGAACTATTGTCCACACCTGTAGGGCAGAGTGTATCTGAAAAATGGGTAAAAAGTACTTTCACACATCCGCTGGCACGAAAATATATGCTCAAAATGATGAAAGATACCGCCGGTAGTCGGAATATAGATCACAGTTACGGGCCGAAAATCGGAGCCGACTCTATGATGATCGGTAACAAGACTCTTCAGTTGTCGGACGATGGTGAACTTATAATTGACAGAGTACACTATAAAGGGACGCCCGGAATGTACGAGTTGGTGTTTAAGCGTATACCCGATGATGAAATATATACCGAGGCCGATTTACGTGCGTATAGGGATATCTGTGTGAGATCCAGTGCACACAAAAGATTATACGATCCGAACAGACGCGTTAATAGTAACAAATCTTTTAAATATAGAAACATTATAGAGCAGTTATTCCCTCCTAAAAAAGTTAGCGGTAGAGGTTATTCATACTGGGACGATCCGAATGAGTTGAGTGACAGACTGAAACATTTGTTGGCTTCTCACGATGCAGGACATACGGGACATGCAAATGAGATAGCTTCTATTATAGAAGAACTAAAAGATTCTGGAATTATAAAAGGCGCAGGAATTGCAAAAATTAGAATATTAATACGATGAGTGTCGACAAGTTCGGAAGTTATTCGGTGAGAAGGGCTTTATCCTCCACCCAATCGATAGTTAGAGGGTACGACCTTACCCCTGAGGGGAATTACGATATAAAGGGTAAACTCTTGCGTAATGTAGCCTCTCCTCTAACGGAAAAAGATGCTGTAAATATAGACACTGTGGAGAAGACGTGTATAACCTTTGATAAAGTCGCACAAAAATATCACACAAAGGGCATTCCCTTAGGCGGTCTGGGTCAGACTAAAGATACCGATGACGCTGTAACGAGAGGATATCTCGAATCGTTAATACCGATTAAACTTATGACCGACTATTCCGTTAAACAGAGTCCAATACAAGATGTAGGTGAACCTATAGACGACGGTGATGCCGTCAACATAGCATACGCAAAGAAAACTTTTATCTTGAAAAATGTAGAGGGGGGCGCTGAGGTGGAAGCGGGGGCCTTTGATACTTGTAACATTAGAATCTGTAATTTAAAGTATCCCTTTAGTAAGAAGGACGCGGCCAATAAGATGTACGTTCACAATAAAAGTATTATATCTGACCATATGGCGTATTATTTTCTTCAACGTCGAATTACAAATGTCGGTTCTCCCGTCTACGCCGATGATGCTGTCACTTTAATTTTCCTCATGGAAAATACTGTAAATCTACAACAATCACCGACATCCGGTGAATCGGTTTTCCGTGCTGAAAATAAAAGGATAACTAGTGTAGCCGATGCCGTTGACGATATAGATGTAGTGAATTTAAGACAGTTGAAAAAATACACTCACGAATTGGAGACGTGGATAAGAAACAATGTATTGTTGAAAAATGGCGACTGTTTTAATGCCGAGGGGAAACGTATTTGTAATGTTGCCAAAGGCGATGTTGATACGGATGCAATTACAGTGACACAATTAGCCGGCTCTATAAAAGCGTTGGAAAATATTTTTAAGGCGTACAGTAAATCGGAACTTATAGAATTCGCTCGTGTTATTAAGAGGGAATACAGTAAAGTGGATGTTTCCAAAGACCGAGTAATGAACTGGAGATCACTATGGGGTTCAAGCGATAAGGAATAACCATTTTTTTCGCGACAGCTCACAGCGACGACACTGAACAACCATAAATACGTTGCACCCTTGAGTATTGATTCAGTATAGAAATGGCAAAGGGACGAACAACATCAAAAAGAGTCAAAAAGGGCCGTGGTCTCGTTTCTGGAATTTTAAGCGTTGGTGATAAGGTTTTGAACAAGGCTATAGATCTGTTGCCTGTAGAACTCCATTTACCCTCTTACAACTATTGCGGTCCGGGTACAAAACTAGCCGAGAGGTTAGCCCGAGGTGATAAAGGAGTCAATCCTTTAGACGAAGCTTGTAAGGAGCACGATATAGCGTACAGTAAATATAGTGACTCGGAGCATCGTAAAGAAGCGGAAAAAATTTTAGAAGAACGGGCTTGGAGTCGAGTCAAATCGGGTAACGCGTCCATGGGTGAACGGGCAGCAGCGTGGGCTGTAACAACGGCCATGAAAGCGAAAACCAAATTGGGAGGTGGAGGGAAAAAGTCGAAACGTCCCTTGTTGGTTGGGGGTTTGTATCTCAAACCGTATCAAAAAGGCAGCGGTCTGTATCTCAAACCTTATGCAAAAGGCACTGGTCTGTATCTCAAACCCTATCCAAAAGGTAGGGGACTGAAAGGCAGAACCAAGAAGAAGATCAATAAAAAAAAAGTTTGATTGATTCATTACCAAACAGACCGTTAACTATTATTGATTTAGAAAAATATGCCGTGAGGATACCGTTTTTCAGAGGTGTTTTTATGAGGGATAATCTTCCCCCGACGGGGCCGTTGAAAAACGAATCCGCCATTGTCAACCTCGATAGTAGCACGGGTGAAGGTACACATTGGGTGTGTTATAAAAAGCAGGGTGAAAATGTAGAATACTATGACAGTTTTGGAAATCTTAGACCTCCACTCGAACTGACTAGATATTTTGGTTCCAGCGCTAATATTCACTATAATTACAAGCGGCATCAAAGTGACACTTCATTCGTCTGTGGACATTTGTGCTTAAAGTTTATACTATCATGAGTATTGTTTTAAACGGAAATAGTTCTACACTTTGGTGTGATTTCTTTCCACCGATTGATCTATCCAATGGAGAGTGGGAAATCGGTCTCATTGATCTTGCTGTGTACAATACCATTCCCAATATCGAAGAAGGAATTAATAATAAATTGTATCTCGGTGAAGATTAAAACGATAATTATGAAGTGACCGTTAATATACCGACAGGTTCGTACGAAATTGAGGATATTGAAAAATATATCAAATTAAAGCTGCCGTCGGTTAAACAAATTTGGTAACAATATGTATCATATGCTTCTTTGAGGAGGCCCGACAAGTTCTATATTGTGTCTTACGTTTCCTAGGTTTAAATGCAATGCATGTCGTAAACTTTTTAGATGCTTGTTGCAACAAAGTAGAGGAGGTGGATGCTCTAATTAAAATAATAGGCTGGCTAATAATAATAATAATAGACAAAATACAGTCTGGCTTTATCCCTTTCCAGTTGCGTAATACACGGTCAATACATCGAGTTCCAATCATCGTAATTTATTTTTCGTAGCCAAAATTTGCTATTAATAATTGTAGCTTTCCACATTTCTAACTTTGCTAGATCATCGTAAATGTTTGTCCTAACTTGACGATTAATTAGTATCTCTAACACATGAATAAGCGATAATGCTAACTACCAACAACTGGGAAATGAATTTCAATTAAACCCGACGAAAGGTAATGGTAACAAAGTATGAAAATGTATTTACTATTTTTTATGAAGTTACTCGTTTAAAAGACAAATTACGATGACAACCTGGTAAAACTTTTAGAAAGATATATGTAAAAATTTAACAGGTTCCAAAACTAATTTTTACATTTAATATGTTACAAGGAATTATCTACAATATTCAAAAAATATTTAAAATAATAAAATCTTATCGAACGAATTTACGGCATTTGGTAATGAATACTAAATAGCACAATCAAGCTTTCTTTTATCCATCCTTTGAGATTTGTTCCTAGATTTGATATTAATTGATTTTTTTTCATGAAGGTCAGGGTTTTTTTAACTAGAATAAATTACGTACTATGTATTGTGGGTATGTTTGATTAGGAAAATTAAGTTGACTGGGTTTGAGCGTTAGTGTTTATGGCGAGGTTAAGACCGAAAATGCGAAATAATTCCTATAACATATTGGTTTAATGTAGTTACAGCCATTTGGTAAGTGCTTGGTTTTTATATATCTAGAGATAATGCTAAGTAGACTCTTCGGTAGGGGCTAACAAAAATACAACATTTTGAGGGAAAACGAAAAATTTACATTTGGGAAACGAATTCTGATTGCAATGCCTTTACTGGAATTATGACGACAACGCCATGTGCTAACTATATAATAACCAACATAAATCCATCTAGCTGACCTCTCAGGATTGTTTATATACTGCTGTGACAAAGGATTATTATTATCCACATATATTCAGTTGAAGATTAAATAATTTCATCATATTAGAGTAGGTTTGGATTGCAGATATATTTTCTTAATCCAACTTTTATTTTAAAATTCATGGAATTTTAACTTAGTAATAAATAATTACACTAATGTATTAATGTTAACTTAGTGGTTGAAGTGAGTAGTTATTGAATATAAATTAAATCAACATCTGCTACTGCAATGCGTCAGCGAAATTAAAAAACAAAAACGCACATGTTAATGCATTATGATTTATAATTAAATATTAAATATAATTAATTATTTTCTAAATTGCATATTTAATATGTTTTTTTAACAGTAGGACGGAATATTTTAAATATTGTTGGAGGATTAATTGAGACAAATTATGTAAAGAGCTTTATTTTTAAAGATGTTAAATTGATACGTAGTTTAAGATGTTCCGGGATTTGTTTTTTGAGGAAACAATTTATACATTTAGCTTACTCTAAAGAAAAATGTGGGATAAAGATATCGTGACCATAGTTCTATTTGAGACTCCACAACATCACTGATCCTCTTATGAAAATTCCCAAATATGCGACTTGTCTCTTAAAGATACGGTATAACGAAGGAATGCACGAATAACTTGGATATACTTTTTCTGTCTATTATTTTTCTGGTTAATTCAACTTATACTTTTCACTTGACATGACTGACATGCCTCAGGGGTTACATCTCTTAAAGGAGATCCAGGCTGATTCTTTTTACAAAGTACGGATTTTACGTTACCTTTTGCATTCCTTTGTTGTAGAACAGTAAATAATCTTTGGTGAAATATCGTTATAAACTCGGTTTAAATATCCAATATTTCCAATAAAATGTCTGGTTACTTCTACCTTTAGATTTTGGGACGACCAAGGCCTGCATTTTCTTCGGAGTTCATTACCGCATACGCCTTCACGTAATAAAAATATATAATAAATTATAAAAGAATCAGTAACCGCATTTAAGAGAATTTCATAAACCATCCAGTGTTTTTATTTTAATCAACACATAATAATGAGTTTAATTTGTAACATCTTTTTTTTTCGTTTTCGTTTTTTTGACGATAACTTGATTTTTTCAAACTACTGAAGAATTAAAAAGCCCATTTTGTTTACCATTACCATTTAGAATATTTAAATAGTAAAGTTTTGGATCTTGGTATAACGATAAAAAATAGAATATATAATACATATACGAAATTAAAACTCTTTATCTTAATAAATTCTAAAGTTATCATTAACTTTATTTTTTTTAACACGAAATGGCCGACAGACGCTAAACGAAGCTTATCCGGACGAATGTTATACAACGAGAAAACTCAATCCTATTACATTGAGTTTGGGGCTGTACGTATTTCCTCTTTTTAAAACAACTCACTAACCATAAATCTTTAAATTTTTATCCCAGGATCTGTTCAAGCGAGCTGGATTCAAAAATTATTCAAACTAAATAATTCTTTTTCTTCTTTATATTTTTCAAAAATACATTATATTCCGAAAATCGGATTATTTTTTTTATTTTTTAATTTTTTAATTTACCCCTACGTTGTAGTTTGTCAACCTATATAAAATACCCGTAATAGATATGAATTGCGTACAGTTTGTACTACAATAACACATCCTCTAACCTTCATATTTCATATTTAAAAATGTCATAAAATTTGGATTTTACTCACCAACTAGCTGACTCGCGATTTTGCCGTTTAGACAAGTCGGTAAAATCGCGACGTCTGCACAATGCATAGTTCTGATTACCCTACTTATCCAAAACAGAAAGGTTTGCTACAACTATGCCAATTCCTTGAATTATGATGGAATCTTTTGTTTTTTAATTTTTCAACAAAACAAAAAATCAATCCAATAAAACGAATTTCCATTGTCGTTCATAAAAATAGTTTATCTTTTTTACGTCCCTTATCACCTCCTAAAGCTGTTTCAACCTCTCGTGAAATGCCGTCTTACTTGTGATGCATGGATATAAGAGTAATTTCAAAATTGTATTTTCTTACGTAATGAAGATATTTGGTGTACTCTTTTAGTGATGAGATACCCTGCCTATAGGTGAGATTTATTTTAGGTTTCTTGAAGAGACTGATTGCATGCAATTGTAATTTTTTGGAAAAGTGAATGACTGACTTAGACAATTAATTGTTGATTTCGATATAAATAACGAGGGTAGTAGAAGAAATGTAACGTCCACTATATTAGAAATGTTATTATTTATTGTTTCAATAGTTCTCAATTTCTTAATATGTCAGATTTACAAACTATTGTTATTTTGTTTATTCGTTTAAATTTATTAATCATGTACTATTGTATCAATACTTTCTAAGATGGAAAATGTGTATTTTATTATTATTCTAAGCAGTTAAGCTTATCCAATGTTTATACTTATCTTCTGTTTAAAATATAATAGGGTTTTTGTTGGTTTTTTATTTTAGTCAACTCTTAAAAGTGTAAGTAAAGAAGTCTACTATAACGTATTTAAAACGTTTTAATTGAATTTGTTATTTATTTTTACTTAATATAAATTGATACAAATGTAAACATTAGGTTGTTTTAAGTAAATTTGAAAGTGTGACATGTTACTGGGATTTCTGTCAAAGAACTAAATACAAATCTTGGCAGAACCACGCTTAGGACCATTTGTTGTAGATATTTTAATAATTAATTTTTCTCTTCAGCCGTTTACTGTAGTGTTGTAGGTTTGATAATTTAATTTTGATTTGATGTGTTCTAAGTAACCTAAAGGAAAAACCACTTTGATAGTAGGTTACATAACGAAATAAACATAATTTTAACACATAGAATATGTATTTGTACGTAGCAGGTGAATTTGTAAGACTATTTAGTAAGATCAACATCTAAGAAAAAGAAAATGTGCTCAAATAGATGATTAGACAGGATTATATTAGACACTCAAACGTAAACTAATGATATAAGAACCACTATATGGGATAATGCTAAGCCTGAGCTGTCAAATCAATCACACACATATACACGTTATCAGGCAAAATACAGGTTAACAAAGCTACTTACAATAATACAAGAAGAGACATGCGAAATAACGTTGAGTCCAAACGGAATAGCTACATAACTTTTTTTTCGGAGTGAAATCTCTATTTTCAAGAGTTTAGTTCAAGACCTTTAAATTAATCTTTTCAGAGAATAAGTAGAGAAACAAACTACAATGCACAAGGTAAAATAAATTTTAAATTTATTATTATTTTAAGTTTGTTTATACTATAAGCTATAACGGGCTTATTGTTATAATTGCCTGGCTGTTAGGTTTGTGCATATATAAGTTTACAATTAGTTCCTAAACTTTTTAATCACAATTTGTAGTATTTTTTAATAAAGGCGTTATCAATAAAGGTACAACACGAATTTGGAGATTGGACTGGTTAGTGGATCCTTTAGTTAATCCGCCATTTTTGGCACTCTCCCGCAGGTAATAAAACAATATTACATTACGGACATCTCACAATTGGCTAGCCATTTTATGACTAATCTATTTAACGTCTACTACATTTAAACAAATTTAGAATATTATATATATATATATACATTAATATTAATAATTTAATACTAAAGGGGAAACAGGATAATAACGTTAAGACTTGCACTGGCAGAACGTGGCCACCAATATTCACATCGTTTTCGTTAAACAAAACCAAAATCCCGAGTGAGAGCGACAAACCAATGGGCCTGCTGATCCATCTGAAAACGTACTTAGACCATCATTTGGGGGAGAGGGGGGGGGGTGAATAACTTTTATAAAAAGTAAATCAGAACGGAAACTGTCACTTGTTGCCACAATAACTTGCCGTTAGATGCTTCCCTATTTGCCTGCTGCGCTTGAAAGGGGGCAATCTACTATTATACTCCTGCCGCCTGCGATCAGTTAGACAGGCAATATGCAATGGCGTCCAGTCCAAAGGGTAGAGGACCCTAATTCAATCCAGGATTGCAATGCCGTAATTACCACAAAGACTTTTTCGACTTCAACTCATTTTATCAGTGTGAGAAAGTTTTTAGTTTTTACATAAATCGTACTACCAGATATATCACTTTTATTATATATTTAAATAGTGTATTATGTATTTTGGACTTAAGTTGTAATTTCAACGCTTGTGTATAAAAACAATAACAACATTTAAGCCTTTATTAAATAATGTAATTAATTTGCACTTGGTATGTGAAGTAGCTTGAGGAAATCACAATATTTACTAAAATAATTATTGTTTTAAAAATTATTAAGGTGTTTTATTTCTTGAAAATTCATTTAGTTGATTTTAAACGACCTATTACACTATTTAATTGATGATAACAGTTTATCATTTTGAATAACAATTTACCCTCATTAAAAAACGATTCCCAATTGACTGATTTACAGGGAAATGCCATTAAACAGTTCACAAGTAGTAATGTAACCCCATCCTTAGGTTGGTTCTCATCTAAACACTCATGGATACGGGTAAATATCAATCTAAAACCATTACAGTGTTTGCATTAAATATTATCTTAGCTGAAATTTTACCTACGTTATTATTAATTATTCCCCTCTCTTTCTGTTCTAAGAGCTAAAATAAAAATGACTAAAATCGTTAAATTACATACTAATGTGAATGTGGTAATATAGTAATTAAATATAGCAAGGATTTAGACTTATTATTTTTAGCACAAAATTTTTAAATAAGGTTTTGAATTGTTACAATGGTCATTTTTATTAAAAAAATTACATTTGAAGATTGGTGTACTCAATAAAAAAACCAAAAACCAAACAGATTGAATATCTCAATTTTTAATCTGCAATAATTGGTATCACGGTTGGGATCGTCAATAGTAATGCTTAGCTAATGGATATAGAGGTTTTTAAAATAGTGCTTTAACTCAAAGTGATTTTATAAATTGCAATTGCAATAAGTAATAACTTCAATATTAAACATAAATATTGTGAGAGTAATGGATTGAATTAAACCTACGTCATCAGTAGGTGTAATTAAACCACTAAACACTCGTTTATATTTCTGTACTTTTTTTTGAAGTGATAACTTCTATAGGCCTGTTCGTCACTTTCTGCGATGGGAGTAAAACGGCAAACTTGAGTCACGGTAACACGTACCAAACGAGCGGTATAATCATAAGTGTTTACTTACATATTTTCATAAGCGACGGTATGTTGAACATAATAATAACACTTTTTTTATAGGTTTGTGTTGTATAGCACTGCGCATACGTTTGGGCTCTATAGCATTGCGCACACGTCCGCGTTGTATAGTACGGCGCATACGTTTGGGCTATATAGCATAGCGCAAACTTTAAGTTTATAGTACTGTGAATACGTTTAGACTATATAGCACTGCGAATACGTTTGGGCTGTATATCACTAGGCATAAGTTTGGGGTGTATAATAGTGCGCATACTTTAATTTTATAGCACTGCGCATACGTTTAGGCTTTATACCACTGCGCATACGTTTATGTTTTAAAGTACTGCGCATACATTTTGGCTCTATAACATTGCACTTAAGTTTATGTTGTATAGTAGGCCTACTGCTCATACGTTTGGGCTATATAGCACTGCGCATACGTTTGTGTTTACAACAATTAATGAAGTTTTGTCTGACTTTATTTGCAACAAAACAGGAATGTCTTTTTTTTCAATCAATTGTCAAAGCATCATTGCACACGCACTCGATCTCCATCACAGTATTTTGAAAATATCGAATGTAATTATTCTTTCGGAAACACATAAGAAAGATGCAGAGATCATAGATATTCCGGAATGGTATTGCGTTACAAAGTATATACGGCCTCCTCCGGGGTTTCTGCCGGTGGAGTAGCAACTTATCATAATGCAGGTGATAATGCGAATATATTAACCTCACATATGGATATTCATTCAAACAAATCAGCCGGCCTTGGAGTGTTCCAGTCGAAAATCGGAGATATTTGTTTAAGTAGATAAGTAACAGAAACTTGACAAGTTATCATAATTATAGCTGTTTATATTTCTACAGGCAAAAATATTCAGGAGATCATTATATTTTAATCATAACATAAAATAATAACAATATATTTAATGGTATACTCTTTACAAAGTCTTCTGAAACATATCCCCCAGCCCGTATTGTTCAAAAGATATTGGAAATACTGACCGGCCATAGAAGTTATCACTTCCAACGTGTGGTCCTACGCACAACAGTTTTTTTTATAATTTATGTTGTATTTCAATTCCAAATAAAAAACATATAATAATCTCCTGCTTCCACATCTATGTCATATCACAAAATTATAGAATAAGTCGCAAAGTAAATAATTGGAACTCTACTGTTAGTGACCATTGGGGCTTAGACATTCGTATAGGTTCATAATGTTATAAAAATCTAAATTATTCAAAGAACTCTTACTAAAAAAGCATATCTCACTCAGGGAATTGTATCTGCAATTTCTCATTGAGATAAATAATATTACAAACTTTACAAAATACCACCTTAATATAATGTAAAACTTCTCCTGATATTGTGAGTAAAGAAAAGAAAAGCTTATAAACTTCCGAGTGTGAGCAGTTTCCCAATGACTTATAGAATCATTTGAAAGGCTTTGTTAGTGTTGAAATGTTTATGGATCTACACCGAACGATGCTGATCTATACGAAAGCGTTGGATGAACTGTATTCAGCGTATTTAATGTTTATATTAACAAAGAAAGGCTAACGTTGGTCATATAATCATAAAGGATAAAGCCTTTTGAACGATCGATTTTGTTAAAGAAGGAGTTAAACTTCATGTTTACTTTAAAACTACAAATAAAAGTCAAAATTTAAATCTAATATCGCATAGTATGAAAGGATGATAGAAGGGGAAAAAAGTTTTGATTATCAAAAAGATTGAATATATTTTAAACGATTATTAATTAATATTTGTTATCCAACTGGAAGTTTTTGTATTAGGTAAAATCAACATCAACATATATTCTACATGATTGTCACAATTTGTAAAAAAAATAACATTTTAAATTTCATATAAAACTATCAATTAAACGTAGTTTATGCATTGCGTCAGTTACCCTGAGGTTTAATCAATGTTGTTGATCTCACAATTGTAGTTCATTAAGGACTTTCCAATGTTTAATAAATATTAAAAATACTCTGTTTCAACACTAAACAACGTCGTCCGTTACATATATTCTAATGAATTCCTTTCATAACAGCATTACAAAATATGATATCAAAAGATATTTTTTTATAAAATTTTCGTTTCTATAAAACTTGATTAAAATTGGGTCAACATAGTATTATAAATAATGGTTTTTATCCGAAGAAAAATCAGTGAAGATTTTGTGTTAGTAATTTACAGGGAACTTACATATGAACATTTGTTTAAATTTGACGAGGTCGATATTTATGATTCACTTATTGATTAAAAAATTAATAATAATATTATGTGAAACTATTTGATGAGGTTTTGTTTTCTTAGAATTTGTAACTTCGTATATTTACATGAGACAGATGGTTATCCTAGTTTATTCCGTAGTTTTAGGAACGAACATTATAATTTTACATAGTCATGACTATATTACGTGGAGAAATTACAGCATAATGTAGAATTCAAATGTATTTTATTACAGATGTGATTTAATTAAATATTAAATAATAGTGGGTTAAAGAAGACGTCACAATTAATCGCTTCTCTAAAGTAACGTATTTTATATCTCAGATTTAAGTTCAAATTGGTTTATACTTCCTAATATTAGGAAGAGGGTAATATTGTACTTAATTGATGTTGGCCTAAATAATTTTTCGCCACAAGATGAACAAAGGAGGAACCGAAGACTCCTCTTATAAATATAGAGCGATGTATTGTTCCGTGGTTACAAATTATTTTTTAAGCCACTATCATAAACACAAATCCACCCACCAATTGATAAACCTTACCAATTATATCTTATATAAAAAAAATGTGTTTACAGTAGAAAATATGTAAATTAAATTTAAATAAATACAAATATTTTATTATTATTTATGTCTTTGGATCACTATATAATTCCGTTACAATTTATAAACACTAGCATGAATTATTATGACATCAAATAATTTTGTAGTGACAAATTTAGAAAAAAAAAGTAATGTATTTTTTATTTATTTAAAAAATCTTACTTTATTTTTTTTAATTTTAGGAATCGAATAATGTATTTCTTGCAATTTAAAAGAAAACTTTGAATTTTGTATTTTATGTTTGTACAAATATTTATATACGTTAAGAACTTTACAACTTTTAATAATAATAAATTTGTAAAACTATTTCATAATTTGAATTTAAAACGTTTTACTTTAGAAATTCTATTTAAGAGGCTCCTACTTTTGTTTAGTAATAGCCTACACGCGTCAACTGCATACTGGCAGCATCAATCGGATTACGTAAGGTAAAATTGACAAAAATTCTTGTTTAATTCCACGATTTTGGAGATCGTAAATTTTAATGAAGATTTTTTACATTTATTTCGTTGTAAAATTTCCAATATCGAAGAAATAATAAAACTGTGATCTTGAAATAGAATTAGGTTCCATTATTTAATATGAATACACAGAATTTATTAATATTAATGCAGCCTACAAGTGTGAATGAGATCAGTAACAACAATTTTGTTGAATTTTATGTTGTGGTTTTTTTAAAAGGGCCGATCCTTTATTCATAACAAAGCGATGATTGTTAAAACTCTTTTGAGAAAATTGTTATTAACAATAATTTAAATCAACTACTTAACCCTATAAATTACAGCAGGACAGACACTCATTTAAATAAATAAAATCAACGTAATTTTCAAAACCAAAATAATTTTGTAGTTTTGCGTACAATATATCTATTTAGCTGAAAATGAATTACACTTACTGCAAATATATATATATTTTTATTTCGCCTAATAACCATGGTTAAATAGATTATAGTTTTCAAAATAAATAATATATATATCATAATTTATTCCTTAAATTTATTATTAGTCTTGTATATGATTTAAAAAATGTGTAATTTACGTCATTAAAAAGGAAATTTTGACTCACATTTTCGTTTTAATTATTTTAATAATCTCAATTTATTTAATTTAAATAAAACATCTGAAATTCATCACGTTTTCGACCCATTTTAATTTTAGCCACTCTATAACTAGATTGTCAACTCACTTTAAAATACAGCCGTGTCCTATCCCTTTGTCCAAGGCTGATATCCATATATCTCAATTACAAGTCAACGAGGGAAAGGGTGTGATGTTGAATACATCTTTTACAATTATTAGGACATGTTGAGTAATAATAATTCAATGATATAATATGGACTATGTATTTGATACTGTACATTCCAACTTTACAACATTATCAACGAAATAATAATTGTTATTTTTGTTTAAGAAAAGCTTTTTAATGAAAATACGTAACAAACATAATAGTTAATCGTATAATTTCGAACTCAATAACATAATATGATCAATCGTATATTCACGTATTAAACAAATGGAATTTAATAACTTTACGATCGAATATCTAAGTTTACTTTGTTTGGTAATAACCTTTTTTTCTAATAAAAAAATACAATCCTAACTCTTAAAATTAAATTGGCAATTTATCTCTGTATTTGTAGTAACTGAGTTATAAGATATTTTAATACAATATTATTTGTTATAATATATAGTAGTTATCGTTTATATTTCTGCATTTTAAAATTATATGTTTCCAAAACAATTCGAGAAGTTTAGAAATGTACAATTAAATATGTAAAGATAAATCAGAATATAAAACATTTACTTATTAATTGCTGTTTTAGTTGGTAAGTAATATTGCATATCACCGATAAATTTTCAAATATCGAACACCATTTGCTATAGGAAATCCCCTATACTGGTTAAATTCTTTTTGGAAATTATTAATTTGTTATTCTTTTTATCTATTAATACATGATTTTTTTAAAAATCATAATGATCGTTCTATGTTCCTCAAATAATTTCCGCACGCAACGATAATTTAATGGTTTTTTTCTCACAATACGTTGCGAGATTTCCATATCCAAATTTACCGAAGAATTACGCTACTTGAGACTGTTTAAAAACTATGGTATGAAATGAAATAATTTACATACTTCATTTTTACATATATGTAGGATATTACAAACATCAAACAATCATATATTTATCCAATAGAAACAAAACTATTTTAATCCATTTAGAATTAAATCATTACTCTAATATATATATATATATATATAACGATAAAATCCTCCACATATCTTGATTAAATAACCTAATTAAAAAATAACTATTATTGTGAAACAACCGCTTAATAGTGCTGCTGAACGAGTGATTTGATGTTCTATAGCTAATACGAATCTAAATCATTCTCTGGTCCTTAAAACTGACAGGAGAGCCATAAGTTACACCTTACTTATTAATAAAATGTACTGAAAAACATTCCTTTAATAATAATAATAATCATGTCAGTCGTTATGGAGGGCGATTATTTATCAGATTGAAAGTTTCTACTTACCAAATATTTGAAACTCTAAATATCTTGCATAGAGCTGTCTGTTTCTTAAACATGTAATCTATTTTTACTTACATAACAATAAATTGTTTTATAAATTTACCAGCAATAATATATTTTTGAAGTTTATTACCAACATAACACAAGAATATAATTAAAATGATGATTATTAGGTATGTAGTTTAATAAATAAATAAGCCAATTGCTATGTTTTTATATTTTAATGACATAATTACTGCCAAAACTATCTCACTCAAACTCTCACAAGACAAATATTAAAAAAAGAAACTTCGGATATCTAGTTTTAAAAATGGCGATCTAGTGTCCCAAAATAATAAATAAAAACTTGCACCGGTCAAGACCATGTCAGTTGATGACTACCTAGTACTGCTTTAAGGGGATTATTTCTATCGTCAATTATTGTTATGTGTGTGTGATTTTAAATTTGTTGAAACATAGAATTATTGTTTGAATAAATTTTGTATTTTTTGCAAGTATGATATCAAGAGGAGAAAAAAAAAAAAAAAAAAGAAAAAAAACAAGAATTACTATGAAATAGTAACGTAAATATAGAAAATGTTAATAATTGCGTTAACAATAACGCTAATATGACAAAAATCAATAAAATATAAATTCTTTTGTCCGTTAGAGTTTTAGGAAATATCTTATAATATAATAAACTATCTTTTAATCAATGCAATATTGAAGACTCGGCAAAAATGTTTGGCTTTGTCCCAACTTGTAGACAATCGATATTTATTTACTAGGGTAGATTGTCAGGTTGTCCGGTGAAAACAGTTTGTGATAATTATATCAAACCTGAAGAATGAGCCTGTTAGAAATATTATTACAATTTTTATTTACTACTTTAAACGTAAATAACTGTTAGTAATTATTCCATTCCCATATCCTGTGTTACAGATATTACTAAAATATAATAATTAATTCTTTTTTTATTGTGGATTAGATTTTATTTCGTTTGTAATACAATATTACTTGAAATAAGTTTATATATATATATATATATATATATATATAATATAAACTTATTTCAAATAATATATTATCACGCAAGTTTTACATTAACTGACATTAAGCACTATGAATAGAAAATCTGTCAGTAAGTTTGGAATATAATTTGAGTGGTGTAAGTGTAATAAATTATGATAATATTGAAACAAAATGTTCTTTTATTCATTTTTCATTTATACAAACTTGATGCTAGATCCTGTGCGACGTAAATTGCCCAAATAATAAATAAATACTGGGTTTAGTGTTAAAACATTGTATGAATCAAATATTTATAACTTATCCCGTATCTTAAATCAATATCTGTATAATTTGACATGGCTGCAAAATAAATCAAGAAGAAAAGAAAACTATTTTTATCTGGGCCCATGACGAAACTATGTGCTCAGTTGTGGTTGTTCAAAAACATAGAAATTTATCATTTTGACGTTGTTACGTCTAAGGGTAAAACTTGAAGTGTATTTTTATTCTTGATTAATATTTACCAGTTCACTTTTTATTTATAACTGGGCCAAAGTCAAAAGATCTAGTTTTAATTTAGTTGAAAATAACTAAGAAATTGGATTACAGAGGTTTTTTTTTATTTAGTAGAAATTTACATTTTGAGGATTTTACAAACATATTATTGTTTTTAAATATTTCCTTATATTTAGAGTTACAGGGAAAGAACAATAAACTGTTGACAAGTAGTAAATAATCTTTTCCCTATATTACTTGCCTTCTATTCAGACTTGTTTATGCTCTAATATCAACACTGATATTTTAATAAACCACTTGATTAAGTATTATTCTGGTTAAGTCGTTGAATTTTACACTCAGTCCTTCATATTTATTTATATAGCACTCTTTGAATTATAAGAAATAAAAGGAAATAGAAAAAAAAATTCTAAATGACCTAATTTTTAATATTTGTTACCACAAACAATAAATTGGAGGTAATAGATTAATTATATTTATCACCATTTCATTCAATCTTTAAATTATTTATGCTTGTCAATATTTAAATTTTGTGTAAAAAATATCATTTTAAATTAAAACACAAATATCTTAAACACCTCAACTTTGTGATGTACATATACACATATTATATATAATCTACTGCTTCGTTGTCTCTATCAACTCGCACAGGTATAATAAGACTATGAAATAAATTTTAGGAACTCTACTGTGAAGAAACTTATGGGATTAAACAGTTAAAGAGGTTCGCTGTGTTCTGACAATGTAATGCTATACAGTATTTCCCCGAACAAGCAGGTCTCATGGGGTGCAATTTATCTTAATTGCGCAGTGAGATATCACAAAATAATATATTTGGTAGAAGATATCTCACAGTTTTGTTAATGAAGTCAGATCTAGTAACTAGATTTTATCAACAATGTATCCAATTGTCATTGCAATGGCAATTGATACCTGTAACTATGCAATTGCGAATGTGAGATTTTGTTAAACAAAGAGTTCAGATTTTTTTATTTAAAATTTCAAGCTAGGATTTACCTCAATATTTAAATCGAATTAGATGTAAAAAGATACAGATATAATTAAAAGAAAATATTAGACAAACTTTTTTTTATGGAATAGGATTGTATTTATTCAAAATACTAGTAAAGTACTAATAATAATCTTCCTTTGATGATTCAAACTAACAAGTTTTACATGAAATAAACATAACGTTAAAATATGTTACACATTTTTAATACAAATTTGTAATAATTGATTAATATTTTTAGTGGAAAATATAACTATGATATAAACATAGTTAAAATTATTTGCCATGGGGATAGTGTAGTGTAAACATCGTTGTTGACATCTCACTGAGGTATTATTAATATTTAATAATAGTCTAATACTCTGTTTTAGAGTAAACAACTTCTTACGTCAAATATGTTATTGAATTGAGTTCAATGTGATAATCAAATTATAACATCTTGATTTTGTGTTTTACGATGGCTCATGGTTAAAGTTGAGCCAATATTATATTAAAACGTTCTTATTAACTATCCTAATTCAACGTATTCATGACTTATGACTCAACCACTTCTGTATAGTGATATAATTTTTACTCCGTGAAATGCCACCTGGTAAGGATAAAAAGATTCAAAACTGCAACACAACCTCTTCTAAATTCAAGTTATTAACTCTCAACTACCTATTTACATTAGCAACGTCCAATCGTTTCACCTGTTAAATCATGCAAAATTGTTTGTTCGTCTTCAGGTAAAAGTGATATCTCACCGACTATGGTTCTGTTTGATCAGACATTTATTATAGAATTATACATCATTTACGTCTTTAGAATCTTCATATTTGTGACGTTAATCAATGATTACTTTGTATTTCAAGATGATCTACCAATAAACGTCAATGTAACACTGACCTTCGTTCTTAATATCATCCCAAGGCTATACAAAGGCGCCATTTTAACTACGATGATATAAACCTGTTATTTGTAATTAACGAGATATAAATAGTCTAAATAGCCAAAATTCCATTTTGTTCAAGTGGGTAAGTACCTACCTTTCAGTGTATTTACATAAGTGACCTTAAGTTTAAACATATTATAAGAAATGTAATTTCTAATGGTTTAATAGTATTTATTAGCAGTATACATAAATAACTATTTGGTGTAGTTGAAGTTTTTATTGTTTTCCAAAACTGATAGATAAGTACAGTTTAGGTGAAATATGACGAGAGCATTTACTATGAGTATAAAATAACATTATGTAAACCAAAATGATACGAGAAAAAAGATAGTTCAATTAAAATAATATTCCCAAGATAAATCAAAAAAATTATTCTCAGTTTCACAAAGATTTATTTTGTAGGAAAAATAAGTAATGACTGATTAATTTACAAAATAGGCACGAGGAAATAAATTATGCTTGTTTTAAATGATGTAAACAGTATGAGGCAGATATTTTATTCAAATGTTTTGTAAATCATCTCTACAGACGCGAAGAGACGTTTATGGTTACAACCAATATTCACAAATAAGTGGACGGATAAACTTTGTTCTACAGAGGGTTGATTTTGCTTAACTTATTAAAAGACAATATGAGCCCACAGGGATTATTAAAATACCACAAATTTAGAATGTCTTCATACTTTCAATAAAACAAAGACTCTGGCTAAATACCTATATTGGATCGATAAATGTCACTACTTCCACGCTGCTTTATTTCCAGCATGTTTATTTTATCAACTTGGAACAAAATAAACATCATGACTTCGTAATATGTTCATAATATTCGACCGCCTACTTGGGTCCGATTCGTTTATATCCATTGATTTTTAACAACATATTTTTTTTCAATATTTTGTTTCATGACAATACGTTTTCTTCTTCTATTCCATAGATATGCTTTTTGTCTTAATTTACTTTATTATACTCTTTCAATTTATCTTTCAACCTCTTTTTTCATTATTAGTTTTAATTTTAAATGTGAGTTTAAAAAAAAACAATTAACCATAGTAAATAAATCTAAGTGTTTAAGCGTTTAAGAAGAGAAAACTCAAAGTCTCAAACATTAACATAAGTTAGAGTGAGTTTAAAACATTTTATGTGTTGTTAAAAAAAGTTTGTTTTAATCAAATGTAAAAAAAAAGGTTTTATATCAAATATAACATTTTGTGAATTCACAGATGGTTTGGATACATGTAATGTAGCCCTAAAAACTTTAACCTTAAAAAAAGTTTTAACCAACTAACCTTTCTAACTATGACGCCAATAGTTTATGAAGAAGCAAAGAAGCTTTCGGAGGAATTAGGTACAAGAACTTAACCTAAAATATTTTATCGGAAATTTAACACGTAACGTTTTAATATAATTTGTTTAGAGTATAATTAATTTTGGAATTACATTTCCAAAGGAGATATGAGGATATATGATATGATGGATATGTAAGAACAAAATATTTGTTGGTAATGATACAAATTTGTTATACAGGGTTATTATAAAAAATAAAAAAAATGGTGTGGTTTTAAACATGATTTAAATGAAAACAGGTGATGTTGTTTATTTAACTAAATCATCGTCTGAAACAGAGTTTTTACATAACTAATAAATTTCTATATGGGCCTCATTAGTCGCTCGTCAAATGTCCAATCGACAATCAAGTTCTGCCCAAACGTTAGTTAACATGTCTTTGTTAATGGTTATAGTTGCTTCATTAATCCTGTACCTTGTGATTTAGGTCACGAATTTTTCTCGATAAACAATGTTTTTGATGTAGGCCTACCCACACAAGAAATAATCGCAAGGTGTGAGGTCCTGAATCCTTGAAGGCCAGGGTATAGGTCCTTTCCGGCCTATCCATCGATTTTCAAACTCTCCATTCAAAGTATCTGTGACAAATGCACTAAAGTGCGGTGGTGCGCCATCTTGTTGGAAATAAATATGTTGAATGTTTACGAGTTCATCCAGCTGAGGAAAACAATAATTGATTAACATATTGAGATACAAAATTCCATTATTTGTCTTTTCAGCAAAGAAGACGATTTTTGATCGCACCACACCAAACATTAACTTTAGGGGAGTGGCGTATTCTCTCAAAAATATTACTTGAGTTTTCAATTCCCCATATGCGTGAATTGAGCCTGTTTACAGACGCATTGATATTGAATGTAGCTTCGTCTGAAAAAAATTTATCATCTAAAATAGATTAGTTTCCATCAATATTGTTTAACATTTCAAGAGCGATATTAATACATTTTGCACCATCAACAGGTTTTAGTTTCTACAATAGCTGTATTGTATATGAGTGTAATTTCAGTATTTTGTGTACAACTTTGTGGATAGTTGTTTTTGGAATACTTAACTCTAGGCGTCGACGAGGTATTGACTTCTTAGGACGTCTGATTGCAGATTGTTTAATAAGTTCAACTTTTTCACAATGTTTAGTTTTTGTCTTACGGGCTGAGAATTATAAATGTTGTACTAAGTTTTGTATTATATTATGTGTTTATTTGTCGTGTAATGTTGTCATTTAAAATTTGACACGCAATTATACAAATTCAAAAGAGAAAAAAAAAATCGTTTCTTTAATTCTTAATGAAATAGGCGAAACGATTGTCACCAAAAAGAAAAAAAAATAATGAAGAAAACTATTAAGAAACATCAACTTTTTAATCTGATACACTTTGACTGCTAGATGGTTTCTGATTTTGAACTTATCCAGTTTATTCGAATTGTTTGAACCAACGTCGTATGTTCTTTTCATGTTAAGGATCTATTCTGTATTCGCATCTAAATGCACGGTGCACTGAAATTACAGAGTTGAATTAAGCCAGCATCAAAACACATATAACTTTTTCTTTATTAGAGAACATAAAAACACACTCCACACTGAACACTACAGAAACAATAAACACACTAACACAACAATACATGTACTAATTTTGCGATTGTAACAGCGGAAAACAAAATCTATCAGCGATACCAATACAACACCACAAAATTTCTCTATTGTCTTCGTATTCATTAATAAAACCCCAATATTCCTTTATGCTAACCCTATATAGCATTAAATTATATAAATCAAATTCACGTACTGAAAATACCAGATGAGATAAATAAAACTAAATTTATTTAAAATATGTCAATATCAATATTTGAATAGAATTGGTGTTCTTAGGAACAAAATATATAGACCACGAAGTTTAATAAGAGAATCTAAGAAACAAACTAACCTATTTTGTATTTAAGTAGGGAGAACTTTAGGGATTGAACTATTACTAAGATATCATATTATTTACAAAAACATTATTGACATTAAACCGTCTTTAGTGATGGACGATTTGTGATTGTCAATAGATAACTCATTATATTATTATTCATAAACATTTCAAAATAACCCAACTGGACAACTTTGTAATATTTACTTTATTGAGAAAGGCAAATAAACTGTTCACAATCGCAATAAACAAGTAGTAAATCATTAACATACCTTATTTGAAGTCGATAGTAGTTCCTTATATTATATTAATTGCTTATATTATATTAATTGCTACATGTTTCGCTGCCATAGGCAGTATCATCAGGCCAGCTAATAACATAAACACATTGTTCACACACATATCAAAAAAACAATATAAGCAATTAATATAATATAAGGAACTACTATCGACTTCAAATAAGGTATGTTAATTAATTAAAGTAGTTCTAAGGCAAAACAATGAATAAGTAGTAAATCGCCAATACTGTAAGATGATTTACCTCTTCTATGAATTAGATTCCCAACAGATTATGTAACGAATTAAAATCGATATTTTTATGTAAAATAACAGGTTTCATACAAAAGAACCATATCATCACCATATTATACATAATTAAAACAATTTAAATTAACTGATTAAAATTAGAATTGCAAAATATATCTATATAAGATAAATTGTTTACGTATTTTATTTTTGATACATTGTAATTTAATCAACTTTTTACGTCAAAATTGCAGTTCGTTCAGGAATTTCCAATATTTTATAAATATTCAAAATCTCTGCTTCGAATCTAAATACATTCTTCTGGTTTATAAATATTTCTTAATTTATTTCAAGGTATCAAAGTTAAAAACACAATAATGAAATTCCGTTTTTGTTTCAACCGAAATAATAAAGACTTCGATCATTACATTTTAAATAACGTTAAATAAATTCCAGAGTCTTACCGACAAAATCTATGAAACATTGTACAGACATAGTATTACAAAAGATCATTTATTTGTACCGGTATATAATTATTTAATTTTTTTAGGGCAGTATAACAATTAGAGTTCATTTATTAGACTTTTGAATTGTGTATACATATGTGATAAAAACTGTGTGTTGTGTGTGACTCGGTTTCAATTTCATAATTTTAAATATTTTATATTTTGATTTTGTTACTGTATCTGTATATATCGTAGAGAGTTTATTTTAGAAGGAAATTAACGTTTCTCTTTAAAAGATTTTATTATTTTTTTTTGTATCCGACGGCTGTTACCAATGCGATTTACTGGATGGAGGTCCACACTGGCTTCGTCCTTTTCAGACTTCTTGTTGTGAGATTTTTCACATCATTTTACAAACTGGGTTCCTTTTGACAGTATATTTTGGTGTGTTTAAACCATTGGAATTTCTTGCATTGTGGTAGGTTGTCCCTTGTTTTGCGTATCGGTTCTATTTTGACTTTCATACTGAGAATAGTTTTTATGTTAGAGATGTTTTCTACATATTTTATTGCTAAAATAGAACATAAAAAAGTAGTCCTCTCTTTGCTACCCCTTCATTTACATGCTCATCACTTGTCTCTATTTAAAAAGGTGTCAAAGTAGTTTAAACAAATATCGGATATGTTCACTTCTCTTGATAAATTTATCAAATTTGTACATTATTATTGATGATGAGTATTTGAACTCTCCTAACATTTATTTTTTTTTAATTTCATTCCACTGGTCTATTTATTATATTTTGCTCTGACACCAACAATGAAGTCATTAAAATTTTCTTCACTGCTTAAAATAGTTACTCCTACATTTTTATAACAGAGTAAACTCGTTATAAAATGGTTCTTCCACGCGTAAGAAAAGAAAAGGGTCCATTTAATATAAGATGGAATGCGAGGGTAACAGAACTAGGCTTACTTTTGATGTTATCAATGAAACACTACAAGATTGTTTAACTGATATAAAATAAATTCAATTTAAAAACTAGAAATAATAACAAAGAGTTTCATAAGAAGATCAAATAATAGTAGTGTGTTTATTATTTGGGTTTGTTTCTGCTCTTTGACTCTAATTAAATCTTTTTGTGACCAAAAAAATTGAAACAAAATGAACACTTTTCATAAACATTGTAAAATTAAACCCATAAATTTCATAATTGCATAGAAAAATATTATTCATACGGTCTATTATTTTATTCACTTGAATATTATGATAAATAGTCTAGGAGTTATATAAATGTAATCAAACAAAATAAAGACAATAAAAATAAAATATATATATTTAAATAAATACAAAATGCATAAAACTCAAAATTTGCCATACCTCATTGTCTTAAATTCCTCCATATTTACTTCTTACAATTACATATTATCACCTTCTCAAGCAAGTGTCTATATAATGAGTATCATAATTACAACTCACTTTTCATAAGGAATATGATCTTCATGTATAATCCAAAAATGATTATGCAAAGGTGTTTTATTTAATTAATATATATCATATACTTTGTGTTCCTAGCAAAGCTAAACGTTGTCTATGCAGTATTATAATATTGTCTTATTAAAAATAAAAATATGAATCGAAATTTGACTATAAAAACACAATAATAAATGTTGGTGTTATAATGTATCTTACCATACTAGGTATATACCTACTAAATCACACACATGTCGTACAACTACACATTTTTGAATTATTTTTATAGTAGCAAATTAAGATAAACCAAATAATTCACAACACATTTCAATATTATTGCGAATTTCGGCCAAGGTGATGTCCTTTCCGAAATATTCTAGTTACTCTTTAATAAATCTAAACAAATTTATCAATCTTTAAATCAAAATTTTTTGGGTAATAATATTAACATTTAATTTCTTCATATTATTACTACTCAGTTATATTGTAAATTTTACAATAATGTAAGCAATAATTGTTAATGTAACCATTACCATTATTTGCAAAGATGTTACCTTAGCATTATATGTTTAGGATAAAACTTATAAAATAAATTATTTAAAACTTGTATGGCACGAACATTCTTAAAACATAATTTTATGTTAAACGCATTTTAACAACGTTTAGAGAATAACCAATTTTTAATATTCACACTCGAAATGCCATTTGACTGAAATAACATTCTTAGTATGCACATTAGGAAATAATTTTAAAAGACTGCAACTCTTTTCTTGTACATTCTCTGGTATAACATCAAACTTGCTGAATTTTGTTCTCTTATACGGTTTTTACAGAATTTATTATTTAAATATACGCCTCGATTATAGAATTTATAGCTGGATAATATAATTACTTCATAGATATTGAATATTAAAACCTATAGTTTTAATTAAGTACACGTAAAATTAATTATTATCTCTGTAACACTTAAAATTGAAATATAAAACGAAAGTTTTTAATAATTGTTGATACTGTCAAATCATAATATTAATTTTAATATTTATTAGGTTTATATTTATAATAAGAGCGTAAAGTAGTTCAGATAAATGGTTTGATAATAATTTGATGACCAAGGCTTTACTACGTTTATAATGTAAAACTAGCTGTAACAGATATATAAGGTAATCATAATTTACAATATCAAATACATGTATCACATTAAAGTAATGTTAATTGATTCTAAACACTGCTATAAATTGTTATTTTTTTCAAAACACAAAAATTACTCTTTTGATATGTGGTGTAACTAGATAATACATTAAGAGATTTTTTAAAACAGGGAATTGATTCCGTAGTTTTAACTGCACTGCGATTAAATATTTACAAAATAAATACTAAGGGACATTCAAACTTTTCAATAGAAGTACTTTTATTATTTTAGATAAGTATAATATAGTAAATTTAGAATTATGTATACTGATCTAAGTGTTACAAATTGCGATGAGGGGTGGGATTATATATGTTTAAAGATTTAAGGAAAAATTAGTTTGTGTTCAAGTTTGATTTATGTTATTTTTATGGTTTATAGTTAAAAGTTTTTGATAAACCTTAAACAAACACAGGAACTTTATATGGAAAATTTATAATTTGACTTATATTTTGAAATATTTTAATTAAAAAATATTCAAAAATTAGTCAAATATTTAGAAATCAATTTAGTAACCGGCAATGGTTGAAATCCACGTAAATCCGCATATCCCACTAGCATTGAGTACAAATCTGTGTTTTGGACTATATATAAAGCGCTACGTGTCGGCTATTTCAAATAACTATTAGTAGTCTAGTTGCTTCTTTTAAAGGGAAACCAATCGTGAGTGTTCTTATTCATTCAGACGAGAAAGAAGGAAAATAGGACAGAGAAGAAGTAAAGCAATCAATATGTTTAACTATGTGTGAGAAACGGAACTTGCATTTGTAAATATTCATGGACGTTTGATTCATGCACATTAAAAGTTCAAGTGTGAATCATTTGTTCTAAATTTCAATTTGTAGAGAATGAATAGAAAAGCTTGGAGCATTTCATTAGTTGTCTGTATTGAAATATTCACGCTGTTGTATTTTCACTTCGTAAACAATTGCAATTCATAAACAAAGGAAAAACTTTATTATAATATTTGTTTTTAGTTCTAAAATGTTTTGTTAATAAAGAACGTTTTCTTGTTCATGGTGAATCAAAAATATTTAAAATTAGTAACATATCGTGATAAAACAAAATACTCCATTCCAGGATTTTTACCATTATGTATTATCAAAATAGTTGTGTACATGTACCAACTGAAAATGACGACTTTAACGTTGACTTGAACAAATGAAATGTCTTTTTTTGGAAAATTGGTTTAATTATTTTCGTGGTTGAAATTTCCACATATCGTGCTCACCACAAGTGATAAACTGAATGTTACGTAATTCTGAAATTAAAAGCAGATTTACTAATATAAAGTAAAGTCGAGTATTTGTCCCTCTTTATTTTTATTATATGCTTTTTTTTACAAGGTAATGATGGCCGTGAGGTTTGAGTGGGTTGACTAATAATGAACCCATTACACGTGTGAACAAGTTTAAGACAATTAGAATATTGTGATAAATTATCAATGAGAACCTGAATATAAATATTTAAATATTTAAATTATCTAAAAACATTTTGTAAGTAATTCTCTTAAAGTTTCCAAGGGTGAGAACATGCGTGTAACTAAAATCATTCAAATCTTTGGAAAACAGGAAGAAAGATATCTTGCTGCCATTCACAGCACTCAGTGACTAAAAACATAAAATTGTCTGACTTTTCCATTACTTTACGCTATAACTTGTGTTTCCTTCAGGGTGGTAGGATCCAATTTATACTTCTACTTCAAACCTTGTACTGCTGGAGGTAATAAGAGGTTTTTAAAAATTGGTCTATCTTTAATCCTATTTTTATCATTAATATTTTAACATATACTAAGGACAGATGAGTAGCACGTAAAATTTATTAGGACGATATTTATGTAATATCTGTATTATTGAAAAGAAACAAACCTTGAACTCGTGATTTCTTTTTGGGTATTAGGACAAATTTTATATTAAATACAAAGAATAATGTACCCTGTAAATATATCTTATTTTACTACCTGTACATAAGATGTATCAATAACAAACGTTTGCAATAAGAGAATCAATGGAAAAAAAGAAGGAAACGAATACGTAAAATTGCTCATGATTATATGTTGAATAAAGATTAAAACCCACTGTTTTATATTAGCTACAGGAAGAATGACAGTGATAAAGCATGTATATTTTCCTAACATATATAGTGTCATAAATAATCATTGTATTTATGTAATGTTATCATTATACTACATCTTTCTCTCAATCTATTTATTCTATTTATTTTTTCAATTGGTAACACACTGCACCTACTCTTTCTGCCTAATAATATATACAATTACCAAAGCTTGGTGACCACAATTTTTCAGAAAAAAAGGTGTTATAATTAAACAGTTTCTCAAGTTTAACTAAAAATAGCAAACGGCTAAACCGAGTTTTGTGTTTGGTTTTCCATTTGTATCTTAGCTGTGTAATTATAAAGCCAGGGCCTATAGTTTGGCCTAACAAAATATTATATTTTTAATATTTGACAACAGCTTAATATGTAACATCCGTTTTTATATAATATTAAATATCTTATTCCCCAAATGATATAATTTTGTAAGAATAGCAATTGATATTAATATCTAAGATGTTTGACATGGTTATCTTATGTTAGTTTCATTACTTTGCAGTTACAGGTAAGGCGATAAATCACAGTAAATTGCAACAGTTATTAAATCTCACTATCCCTTAACATTTAATTTCGTGGTAGAAAAATTTAACTTCTTTAGCCTAAACCATTTACTAAAAATCATAGTATTTTAGTAACATTAATTTTTTTTTTAACCAGGTACGGTTTTACACATGTTGTCATTAAAATTTAACAGTTACATCCGTTTTTAGTAATTGTCAAATTATCAGCTTTATTTATATTTCATTTTTTTATTATCTCACTCTCTCTTTTTCTATTTTATTAACAACCACTGCTTAACTTTCAATACACCAATAAAACAATCCAAGTGATATGGGCAAATATTCTACTTAATAATTCATATCATATTTAGATAAATAATAAACAGACTGTGACTATTTATTTACTCCTTTTGCTAATGAAAGCTTAATTTAACTCTTTTTTCTTTTAAAAGTTCAAAATTGAAAACCGTTCTTGTTTAAAGTAATTGATTTCACAGCCCAATAGGGAATTTAAATTTTAATTAAAGCTTCTGAGAAAAGACCTACTTCCATCACGAAATTTCAATATTATTATATCTCTGCTTATAACCTCATTAGCTTTTCAACACAAAACACTGTTTGCAAAAATAATTAAGAGGGGAGTCTGATAGTAAATATGCAAAATACCAGGCGAACTCCAGAAATGTGGTATATAGAAAAGATGGTTCCAAAATTACTGCAGGTAGTTTTGTCGGGGTATATGATCTGAGACAGGGGTTGAAACGTTCTTTTCCCTTTGGGAAAGATACCGCAATTTTTCAGTCAGAGATTATTGTCATAAATGACTGTTTAAAAGCGAATTTGAGAGATAATTTTTTTAGAATAACTGTGTTCACAGGTATACAAATAGTCCCGCTACAAATAATAAACTTGCAGGCACTACTAAAAATCAAGCCTGATATAGAAATGCCGAGAAAACCTCCATGTTACGGATATCGGATAGTAACGGAGTTGACGGTAATAAAAAGACTGACATACTAGCTAAACGGGGCTTTGCATTAGATATCTTAGGACCTGAACCAGTAGTAGGTATATCCGTTTGTCTGGGCAAGATGGCCCTAAATAGGTGGGTTTATTCAAAACACTATCAAAGATGAGGATGCGTTTAGAGGCAAAATAAATGTAAACAATTAATTAAGGACATCCCTTCCGATAGTACTGTACGGACAATAATTATGACTCGAGGTAGGACAAAACAATTTGCGGGACACAGTGGTCTGAGAGGAACTATGGCTTTTGTACAGGATAGGAGACCATCATTTCAACTGTGTGTGAACTTTGCGGGAAGGATAAGGAATCGCAGTTGATGTAATTTTCAATTATGAGGCCTGACTAATAAGGGGCGAAAGGTTCTTGGATTAAAAATTACTAGGGAACTATCGTTCTAAGAGCTAGTTAGTTGACTACCTAATCTCGTAAAGGGAACAAAATGTACTAAGCTAGAGGGAGGAGGGTTTAGTTACACAATAGGCTCTTGGTCGGGATACCATGGTTGGTTTATAATAATATATGCCCTTTAAAATCAAAATAAAATCATCAATTAATCAAATGTCATATTATCAGTTTTAATAAATTTCAGTTTATATTATCAATGATCTCTCTCTCTCTCTCTCTCTCTCTCTCTCTCTCTCTCTCTTCTCTCTCTCTCTCTCTCTCTCTCTCTCTCTCTCTCTCTCTTCTCTCTCTCTCTCTCTCTCTCTCTCTCTCTTCTCTCTCTCTCTCTCTCTCTCTCTCTCTCTCTCTCTCTCTCTCTCTCTCTCTCTCTCTCTCTCTCTCTCTCTCTCTCTCTCTCTCTCTCTCTCTCTCTCTCTCTCTCTCTCTCTCTCTCTCTCTCTCTCTCTCTCTCTCTCTCTTTCTCTCTCTCTCTCTCTCTTTTCCCTTTCTCTCATATTCATTACTATTAATGTCTACTGTAAGACTCTATCCACCATTGAAACAATCGTGATGATATGAGCTAATTCGGATTATATTTAGATAAATGAAAAATTGATTGTACAGTGTTCTTTACTATTTTTTTTAATGAATGTTTTATTTAACTAATTTTCTGGACATTGAATACAGTCCTTGTTAAAAACTAATTAATTTCACAGCCTCGTAGACTGCTTTCATCGAGGAATTTCCAATATAATTATTAATTACAGAAAATCTCTGTTTGAAATCTCATTAGCTTCCAATACAAAACATCGTTTACAAAAATATTAGACAATGACACAGAGATTAATATTTAAAAGTCGAATTGACCGCAAGGCATTTTTTTATATTTTATTTTCTAATACGATTTTTTTTTTTTTAACTAAATATTTCGAGCTCCAGCTACACATATTAATTCAATATACGGCATATTGCTCAAAGCATAACATGCAGTAATTATAATTTCGGAAATAATAGTCACGAACTGGCACATCAAAAAGTAATCTAAGTATTTTATTTAGGGACAATTACCAATCGACCTCATATTTACACTAAACAAATTTGAGTTCAGTTATTCATTAAATTAACTTTGAATTGACTATTAGCATATTGATGGGCTATTGTTTCTATAATATACTAATCATTGACTGTATGTTGTTTCTACTTAATTAAATTTCACTGTATTTGTTCGTTGTTATTTATATAGGGTGTTTCTATGAAAGATTGAAATGTTATGCAAAAATTGTGTAATATTTTATTTACAGACAACATTTTGACGCAACTCACAAATATTATAGTTTCAGTTGAAGTAAGTTATAATAATTAATTGTATTTATTGTTGTTATGTTAGATCGTTTTCAGTTTTTATACAGTTTATTGTAAGGTTTTGGAATAAATTTTTTATCAATACGTTTTTAATGCATTATTTGAACACTGTATTACTTTTCCATTCAACTCGAATGAAAACAAATATTGTCCTAGATATTGATTTTAAGGTGGTAAATATCATAGTTTAGTTTGGGATATAGTCTAAGTTCTTTTTAAGAAGCAGGTATGACAACAATTGTTGTGGCAGACCTGGAAAAGTGATGAAATTGCTTATCTTGCAATCATGGCAGACGTCATTGAAGCTTCAATGATATATAATTCATTTGGTGGGAGAAAAATTTGTCAGTAGGCCAAGATTTATCAGGGGAAAGTGATGATGGAATTCATTAAGATAGCCAGACGTACGTGGCGAGTAAGAACTACATAAAAGATTTGAGACTTCAGAAGAGGATCTATAGGTGGTAAGCATGGTAGCAAACTTCATGTATAAACCTTGTAATTATTTCAGGGAAAGTAATAAAATTATAAAGTAAAAACGTGGAATCAGATCTTTGAGTCACAACAATTACGGTCATTCTGGATTAATAGTAATAATAAGGATATTGTAGTATTGTAATAAGATAGGAATTAGTCATGTTTAACAATAATTGAGTACTTAAACCAATGATTTGATTATGTTGAAAATAAAAAACTCAGGCAGTTAAAAATAAATATCCTAACAGTCCTGAGATTAATCGAATAATTTATCAAAATAGGTGCGTAGATCTTACCACACAATTGAATAATGCCTGCGGCAAAAATTAGAATATGAATACTGGCTTACGATTTTACCGTTAAGATACTGGTGACCTATGTAAACATTAATTATTTAATACTTCTACAAATCTTAATAAATAAAATAGTAATTTATTAAAGTAGAAGTTTAACATTATCACATTATAGTAACCTACCTGACGAGTTCACAAAATGTATTATATGTCATATAGGTCAAATTCTCGTCATAGGTTTTTTATCAAAATTTAAGTAAATAGGTTTTTCAAAACCGAAGTAAATAGTTTTTTTCAAAAACTAAGTAAATAGTTTTTCAAAAATTAAGGATATAAATGCCAGTAAACGAAATTTGGAAACGTTTTGATTAATAATTCAAAAGCAACGCCAAACTATTCCTTAACAAACCGATCACTATCATACTCAACATAAAGTTGAAAAACACTAGATACACACGAAGTTTTCAAAGTTGTCTTCAAATCTCGTATAAACCAAACCATAAATTTTATATCTGAGAATGTGTACACGACAGAGGTTGGTTGGAATAACCGTGCAAGATTTTTATAATTCTGGCAATAAATTTAGTCAGTTATAACTGGTATTAATTCTATTCCAAATTGAAACTTTTTTCTGAAATTATTGACAAAATTATTAACTATCAAATCGATCATAATTATTTAGGGTTGAACAATTTACGAAAAGAGTATGTTATAAGAAACAGTATTGTTGTAAAAAATAAATAAAATCAATTTCAATAAACATCAATAAACATCAATAATTTGAATATTTTGTTACCAAAATATGCACTTACCAAAATAAACACACAAAAATAATAACCATTTTACAATAGAAGCTTATACAGATAGAAACCATTTGTGATAGCTTGACCTTGGAAACAAGTAGTTAGCCTTTGTGACTACAGATTAATTCAAACTTGAAATACTTAACTTGAAATACATAAATATAATTTCGTAAACAAATTTCTTCTTTCTGACGTTTTAGAATATTAACGTTATATCAAAAATATTAGTAAATTAGCAACAAAGTAATAGAAAAAAGCGAGTAGCACAATAATACATCAGTATGATTTTGAATAATAAATATATGAGTAGTTTATATTAAAATTATTTAATATTTAATTTTCATGTTATTTTAAGTTATGTTAAATGTTTTTAAAGTCAAATTAATAAATTAAAGTTAAAATCAAAACAAAATAGTGGTTATTATATTATTTTTAAATAATTATATCACCGTTATAATTGACATTAAAATCCCTTATCGTATACTTTAAATATATTAATTATTTAAACCATAATAAAAGCCATACTGCTATATGAGTAGTAAAATCACGTTATTACAACTAATATCTTTCATAACAATGGTGAAATAGTATCTTTGCTTGATTAGTGAAAATATTTATACTGTTTTAGTATGTTATATTCAATTTCTTATTTGTAAAAAAATAGTTATCATTCAATGATCTCTTATCTGCGAAAGTTTGTAATTTATTGAACTTAAAACAATAATGCAAATAATAAGTGACAATAATATAATTGTAGTAGTAACCAGGTATATAAAGAGAAAAATAACCTATCATTTAATAGTTTTTTAAAGATAATAATCGAGATTGTATTCACTTATTTATTCATTCTAACAGTAATTTAATGTGACAAAGTTTTGCCTAAATATATATTATAAATTACACCTTAGAATTTTGATATTTATAAAAAAGATAATTAAATAAGACTTCAATCACTAAAGTAGATCAGATATTTTTTCTTAGTATAGTGCTTTCACTTTGTAACCCAATCAACCTTATAAATTGTGAAATGTTTTTACAATTCTCCATAGTCGAGATTACGTTCAGTCTTGTTTAAATTTCATACTTTATACAATTTAATCAAGTAGGAAACACATAATATCGTAGGATGAAACTTCACACTACGTTCATTCAAGCCTCGAGTACTTTATAAATATATCAAGAATGAATTGCATATTTTTAATCAGTATACAATTCCTATAACAACTGGATCCATATAGAATCTAAACCATTTTACCACCCTGTAGCGTTAGATTGAAATTTTTCTATATCTCTTTCCCATCATCCACTATCTCTGTCACTTAATTAATTATTAAATCATTTTTATGGAAATATAGTCTATGCTGAATGAAAGACACTGTGATATGAGATGCAAGGGAATTACATGTTTGTATACATAATGTGCAATGTTTAATGTCCATAGTTATGTGGTGTTTGAAAAATTACCATTCTAGATTATTAAAATGTTCTGATTATTAGTTACTATATATAAGTAACAATTTTGTAACGTTTGACTGTTTGATAGGTCTGTAATCTTCATATAAACATAAAATTTATTTGAGATGAATATTTTAATATATAATATTTATATTATTTAAATATTTTGTAGTAAATAATCATAACAGATACTTACAGCCTAATATGTATTGCACAGGGCAGCCATTATTTTCGTTTTATGTAATTCCGTAATTCTCCATAGTTTATTAGTTTTGATTACTTGTTGTTTAGTAGAATATGAGCGTCTTTACCGTTTCTGCCATTCAAGTGAGATTAACATAATTAAATGCTTGTTCTGTTTAAATTGAACTATCAACTACGACAAACTATACAAGAATTTTAAAACCATTATGTGCATTTTTACTAAATATATATTTATATTTATAAACATGCAACAGATTACTTTATAAAAGGCGACATTGAACAACTTAATGTTCTATATTTTATTAAATAAACTCAATATTGGCGGCAATAAATAAGGAGATCAAGGATAAATAATACAATGAGAGAGTTAACTTATTGTAACAGTTTACTATAATTATACCCATTCAATAATTACTGAAAGAGCAAAGACCTATTAATATAGCACCAATGAACAAAATTCACTTATTTCTATGTTTTAATCCAAAGTTGTGTAATAATTGTGTAATAAACAAAAAAAAATAATAGATGCGTTTCAAAAGTTTAAATCTACTGGGGTTATTACGTGATTTACCCATAAACGTGAAAAAATGTCAGTATAACCTAGAAATTGCCCATGTAGGAAATTAAAACCAAATCTAGTAATGTAAGAAAGGAACCTAGAGTAGTTAAAATAACCAAGACTAATAAATAAGTGTTTTGTATTGTTTGTTAATGATTTTGATAAGTCGGTTTTAGTTTTATGGGATAAGTTTCTTATGTCATAAGTTTTAGTTTTAGTTTCGAACCTGGCACTAAATTGACGTTTTTAATCTTCTTTCTTTATTAAAACTTAACCGAGGTTGAGACGTATTATCGAAACGTTGTTTATTAGGTTCGTATACACAAATAGTGACAAATATCGGTTAAAACCATACTAATAGTAAAAACTTTCTGTAATTATCAAATAACTTTATATCAAAAACTTAAATGTACTTGTTTCTCTATATTAATACAATTTCATCTTGGTTCTATGTAAATAAATTCTGCATTTATAACACTTTACTTTGTTTTGCTGTCTGAGAAGCTTGACTTTCTAGAAGACTATCCATCAACATCCCCTTCCTCATAATAAACAAAATATAGGTTTTATATTATTTATTAATATTAATATATGTGTTATTAGTTCACGCCTACGTTCCAACTGTATTTCGTTGGTATACTATATAGCATCAAGATTCAAATATTAGCAAAAATAAAGTGTTTTTGTATTGTAAGATATCTGGGCAGTATGTTATTGCTGATCAGATGAATCATGAATTTCTTTCACAGCGTCAGGATCGACAAAATTTATTACAAACGGAGAGTCCTTAAGTAGTTAGGTCTCAGAGAAGGGCGTATCCTTAACTTTGAAGACAGTATGTTGAGTTAAACGATTATAAAAATGAATGTGCTTATTTACATGCACTTTAATAAGGGATGTTATATTTGTTTTATATCTTTTCTATCTGTCTCACCTGGAAATTTGTGCTGAAAAAACACAAAACAAAACAAAAACATATGACTAAATTTAACAGATCAACGTAATCTCTACACTTGTTAAAATACTTTACTTCGGTTTGAAATCGGTTGTTAAAATTACTTTTTATATTTGGATTCGTTTGATTTTAAGTTATAAATGTTGAGATAAACATGGCATGTATGAAATTGTATTGTTAAAAATCTGTATCCTAATTATGTTTCAATAGTACTCAATGCCCATACATTACATTTGATTTTGATTTTATAAATTTTGTGAAATAATCTAATTGCAATTAGATTAAACCTCTTTTTGTTTGTAAAAATTGTCGAGAAAACAAAAAACGATAACTAGGACTTATTGAGATTTATTCAGTTTATTCGTCATATTAAAATTCCAATTTTTTGCTAATAAAACACTGAATGTATTTGGTTCTGTTTCGTTAAGTACTTTAAAAAAAAAATCATATATAAACTTTAAATATGTTAATAATTTTACAGTAAATAATATTTGCATACTGTTGTATAATGACATTTTTGTAGTGTCAATAGTCTGGTCTATTGTATTATATATCATCTGTGACGCGAGAAGGACTTTTAACCGTAACGTGTTTGGGTCCTATACATAAAATATGTGTTTGAATTATTCAAAGGTGAATATATCTGACACCGACTATATCAACCTTAATAGTTCATTTCAATATATTCAAAACACACATAAATACTGCGTTCAGATTATATTTATTTCCAATCCACAATTTGTCTTTTCCTCCTAAACTTTACGTGGTCAATGTCTAGACAATACCTAATGATAATATTCATTTATTAGTAATATTAAAAGTGTAAACACATATCAAATTTCATTATTACCATTAAATTTTAATATTTAGCGAATTAGTGATAAAATACAAAACTTCGATATGAATTTCTATTTTGAAAATGTTTTTTGTTTCTTTTATACACATATTGTATGAACAAACATTTACAAAGATGTGTAAATCAATTTTAAAATTGGAAAGATAGAATATTAAAATATTATAAAAGTTTACTGGTGTAAACAAACTATTTTTGGTATATACTATAGATTCGCCTATCTTAAAAAATATTAGGACGGGGGGCGGGGTAATTCTAAATTGTTATTTGTATACCGTATCCAATGATATTTATCTTTAAAGATAAATGTTAGGGAAGGGGAAAATAATGTACGAAATAAAAGAATTTTGCTCCAATAAGAAAATAGAGGCCTATGGAATGTCGAAAATGAATAATATGATTTCAGTTTTTAATCTAGAAAATGATCAGAGATTCAGCGATATATATACATAATAATCTTTATTGAAGAAATTAAGGGGAGACCCTTAAAATCTCGGAAAATAAGAATAGGAAATGAAGTAAAAAACAGGATTTATTTTTTCATAATAAATATTTGTCACTCGCGTCTATGATACCTGTTACCAGGATATCGAAAACGTGATCCTATTAATGTGATCCAAGAAGTATCTAAACAAAGATTTATACTCACTTTTCTTTTTGTTATACGTCCATTGATTATTGTTGAAATGTTATACGTCATTTTTAGTGGAATTGCATGTATTGAAGAATCTGTGAAGTATTATTTCAAAAACTTTGTGCATAGATTGATCGGCTTAGGTAAAAACCAAGTCACCGAGAGAAGTAAATGAAATCAATGTAAATATATTCTTCAAAACGTAATTCATTACCTATAAATTACTGAAAATACTTAATACCTACCTACTATGTACGTAGTATCTTGGTAGGGTGTACATTCTACGTTACTACTTGTGGGAATTTGCAGTTTTTGTTTGTTTCTTTTCAAAAAGTGAGTTCATTTTGAAGTAAGCTCATTTTCGTGTTTTGTACATCTAATTAAAATATATCAAAATAAAATGTGTAAATTTTATTGTAAAAAAATATAAAAATACCTGAATATTCCGTCTAGTAACTTCATTTAAAAAAATATATAAGATGTGTTTCAAGAATGTAATCCCATCATAAATAAATTCTTGCTTTCTTGAGATCGTTGGTGTAATACGTAAGTATAACTCTCCTGAATACAAATATGAGCATTAAATATAAAAATGTCGTTGCCAAACTATTTTTTTTTTCATTGCGAGTCACTGGTTGATGTAAGATATTTTTAAATATATTCAGATATTGTAATATATATATTAAAATTTGTGTACAACAGAACTTTTAATATAAATTAACAATTAATTAATGTGTCGTGGATACCGCAATACATTAACATTATATTATTAAAACGGTTTGTAAATAATATTTTAATATTGACAAGTCAGGGAACATCATATTTATGTACTATAATTAAATACTAAAACTTACTTACTTAACATTGGTCGTTTTAAACTCTAATTACAAAAACATAATTACTAGTTTCTGTTGTAGAAATGGGTGGAGTTTAACTCTATTTCTTAAGAAATTCGGGCTCTTTGCAAAGTAAATCTCTATGTAAGTCATACTAAACTTTTAAACTCAATTTAGTGAGATACGAAACTTGGATCTTAGGGAGGTGTTCTCGATGTAATCACAGTTAATCCTCCCTGAGCATATTGTCTTAATATACCCTTAGAGGTAAAGCATGCGATAGGTGATGTTTCTTAATTATTGAACTACATCATGCGTTAATTTGACAGTAGTGTATACGTCGACTGGAAGAGGATTAATTATGTCTTACTAAATGACTTATTATGCATGAAACTCGAAAATGTCTTAGTTTATATCGGTTAACACATACAAAGAGTTATTGGTGAAGTAATCCAACAAAAATGTTCATGTCTTTTTCATACTGAATTATTCGGACTTATATTATAATTATTTAATTCCTATTATAAGTAGACTACTTTTCTGATTTTATGTTGTATACGTCCCATCCAATATTACTTGGAATGTGTGTTAACATATGTGTATTATAAGTACACAATATATATATATATATATATATATATATATATATATATATATATATATAGTTTCCTTTACGAATTTGTTGTACATAAATATTTATTTATTACTGTCATTTAAGATGCCATGAAGTTGATTTCATTTTGCAATATTTATTTATGCTTCAGACGAGTTTACGTCACAAGTTAATAACATTTTTTTTTTAAAAAAACATTATCGTTTATTTTAGGAAAGGAAATTAGTAAACTATAAAATAATTTAGTGTTATTGGTTTACATTCAATATATTACTGCAAATAACGAAAATAATTTTCAAAAGTTATTGCCTCCACTACACAATATATACATGGAAAGATTTAGTATCATTATAACTTCTTTTTTGTGAATATATAATTGTACTTTTCTCTACTATTTCGTTATTATATGATAGTTATTAATTTGCTGAGCAGTCGTAATGTATATCTTTGTTATCCAGAAGAGTTTCCCAATATTTAGAGAAAGGAAACAATTATCCAGGATTTCATTTTGGCTTGCGAAACTCTTTTATCGTAACACGAAACAATCATTTGACATAAATGATAATTATTTTAATAAATAAAATAAAATAATATTATTGAAAAATTGTTTCAACTTAAATGCCTTTATTATACAACGGTTAAAATATATGTTACCACTAAATCCTGTCGTCTCAAAAATGGGGAAAAGTGAATGCATCTCAAATCCAACTAGTTTCCATTAAAAGGACTAACTAGTTACTACTTACACAACAGCCTTTATAATACAACAGTTAAAATATATGTTACCACTAAATCCTGTCTTCTCGAAAATGGGGAAAAGTGAATGTATCTCAAATCCAACTAGTTTCCAATAAAAGGACTAACTAGTTACTACTTACACAACAGCCTTTATAATACAACAGTTAAAATATATGTTACCACTAAATCCTGTCGTCTCGAAAATGGGGAAAAGAGAATGTATATCAAATACAACTAGTTTCCATTAAAAGGACTAATTAGTTAACTAACTTACACAACAGCCTTTATAATACAACAGTTAAAATATATGTTACCACTAAATCCTGTCGTCTCGAAAATGGGGAAAAGAGAATGTATATCAAATCCAACTAGTTTCCATTAAAAGGACTAACTAGTTACTACTTACACAACAGCCTTTATAATACAACAGTTAAAATATATGTTACCACTAAATCCTGTCGTCTCGAAAAAGGGGAAAAGAGAATGTATATCAAATTCAACTATTTTCCATTAAAAGGACTAATTAGGTAACTACTTACACAATTTATATTGTTAAACTGAGGCCATGTTTTCACCAGTGGCTAGAGCTCTTTCTCGAAAAGCCAGATTCAATTCTGTAGGGTTAACAAGGTTACGGTGTTAGACAAACAATGTCGGAAGGGGATCTATAACTGGTATCGAATTTTCCTTGCTAAGGCTAAACCGAAAACAATGAAATTGAACTGACTTTATACAAAATTCATCGAACAAACTTAGGTTTTCTTCTGTTGGTTCTGAAAATAAAAGCAATTTTTTGATAATAATTCGGCTCGGACCAACACTTTTGTATGTAAGAGTGAATAATAAGAGAGATGATTATTGTTTCTAAGGAAAAAACTTATTTAGTGAAATACATATTCATTGTATAAATTCACAAGGATATATTTAGGACATACACAAGGACATACACAATGCATACATATGTATGTATTAAACACACTTATTTATAAATTACAAAATATATAAATATTGGATTACCTCACCTGTTTATGTTTATAAATCATTGAATGCTAAGTGCCTAAATAAAAGTAAAAAATAATAAAACAATTCTCAATCTCACCACTGGTTGGCCTTGGATACTGTGAAATTTATATCCAATTTCAGAATATTATCACATAAAATAAAACAGTAAATATACGTAAAATATGTTGATATTTTTGTAATCTTTTGAAAATCTGTAAATTAATTTGTACAAATAATACTATTAAAAAATATTGAGTAAAGAAATTTTTTACGTTTTGATGTAATAAAAATTGCAGGTGAGAAAATCGTTGAGATTGATTATTTTGTACTGTTCTTTGTAACGAATAGAACTTCATACTTTTCTGACCGCTCTAGTTTTGTATCCCAAGTAATTTTTTATAATTGTATTATTGGTTTGGAATAACTGATATTTAAAAATTGAAAATAAAATTTTAAAATAACTGTATTGTACATTTTAAACAAGATTGTTGCACGTGTCAAATAGACGATATGTCAAATGATTGCAATTTTCAGTATATATTTTTTTAAATCATACAAAAATCACAAAAGTTTAGTAAAAGCAAAAGTAAATGATTCAATGATGGAATAATTTACTGATATTGTGTAGCCTATCTATGATAGTGTTCTCGAAAGAACAATCATTCTAAATTCCAGAGATGCAAACATTCCTGAATCCATATTGGGAATACTTGACGTTGTAGATTGTTAGATGTTAATTAAGCAGAGTTTGGTAAGTTAATCTAATATCAGAGTAAACTATTGTTAGTGTAAATTGTAACTTCATTAATTATTACATATTTGTAGCATTTACTTTTCTATTCTTCAAAAACTTAGAGATAAAATAAATACAAATTATACCTACTACTTCCTAACTAATTCAAAATATTGTTTAAAAAAGGAAATAATAAACGCAATAAAAGAGTTGATTATTACACGATGCCTTGTGGTAAACTAGTTTTATGAATTTTTAACGTTACAATCAAATCTTCTTTAAATTTTGCAAACTCACTTTAAGCTTATCCAATACTAATTTTCATTTATTATTATAACTTTTAAATAACTGTACCTCTGTTTTTCACATTCCGTGATGTTTGCATAATAATTTGAACATATGCTAGTGTCAAATATTATTTTAAAATGAAAATAAATAAATCTCATTTAATACCAAGAAAATAATTTCAATCAATATTCATTACCTCTAAGCTCATTTTGTTCTATTTAAACATATTACTGTAATTTATTCATTCTCATCAATTTGAAGATTTTTTTTACAGTGAGAAAAATTTTAGATTTTTTTTTCACTTGTAATTGAGCAAAAAACTGTACAAAAATAGTTTCGACGCGATGGTTATGTCAGGCACAAATTATTATCTATCAAATAAAATTGAAAAAGCTACAGAAATTGTCTTTCAACACATATTACCAAATGTTTATATACTTTTTAATGTTAGTTTGAAATCGTTACTTATCATTTCAAATATTTCAACCTTTTAACAAAAACATGTAATGTAGATTTAGTTATGCACTCGTTTGTCGTTACTTATTTGCTACAAATTAAATCCCATCTGTCGGGATTGTACCACCCTTTAAATACATGTAATAATAAAACAATTTGCAGGTGGAAACACAGCTACAAATTCAATCACTACCATTTTTTCGTCTTTATATTAGTTGTATATATAAATTCGCAAATGAAAACAAAAGTCGTACATTTTTTATATAACATTTATAGTTGTAGAAGATAATCTTAAGCATGGTCTAATGTGATAGGATGCAATGATTTCGTTGTCATATCTTATATTTTATTTTAGTTTGGTCTTTAAGAACACGCTAATTTTACAACTAATAAACTATTATTTTTTCTTCAATATTTTTAATTTATGTATATTTTTGAAAAAAAAAAAAAAAAAAAAAAAAAACTCTTTTTCTTCATTGAGTTTATTGATGATTTTATTATTATTCCAAAAATATGTATATATATGTGCACAATGTAAACTTTAATACAATAAAAACCCGATAGTAATACTGATTTAGATTTGTATAGGCCTATAATAAAGAAGCAACAAATAATGGAAAATAAACCTGCACCTCTGACCATTTTTAATTTCATAGGATTGAAACTGTTCTTCTTTGGTCATTTACACTACGTTTTTAATTCGATATTTTTTTTAAAAAAATTTATTTTACTGACGGAAGAATATTCAATTAATTAGTTTCCCCTATAATCCTCAAACGAAATGATAATTTACTTTTGATTGTGAAGCGGTTTAGGCTTAAATTAGTCCTCCTAATTAATTAAAATTAGGATTAATTTATATAATAATGTTCTACAAATTTTATTTCCTAATAAACCTTCAAAGTTAATTATTATTTAATGGTTATTTTAAACTTGGATTAGCTTATTATTTTTTCAAATTATTTATTTAAATTATTATTATTATAGAAGACTGTACAATAAGTGATTTGTGTAGTTGATTTAGGTTATTATTGTTCATAATAATTTATACAAATTAAATTTTAATGACGATGGAATGATCATTACATTAGTTTTCCCTTTAATCCTTTTACGTAAAGGTAAATAATTTTTGATTGCGAAGCTTGTTTTGGTTCCAATTAGTCCTAATAACGTATTAAAATTATTATTTAATTATATAAAAATGAAAATTGAATTTGTTTTACTAATACTCCTTCAAAGTTAATGTTTATATCATTGTGATTGTGACACTGGTTTAGGTTATTATTTTTTCTAATGACATAATAAAGTTAATATCTAATTATAGAGGGATGTTCAGTAATTTGTTATTATTCATCCATACACGTAATGAAAATGTGTAATGTAAATTTATAAGAGTTAATCTGATGACAGAATGGTTTTTTGCATTCAAACAAAAAGCACAAAAAAAAAATCTGTCCTTGGTGCTGTCACATTGGCAGTTGGACGAAGATGAACAAAATTAAAAGTAATTTAAATTGTTACATAATCATAGACGTCCACGATTCCATAGAAATTGCTCTGATATAGCTGCGATTGTTAGTTGTATCGGCTTATTGTAGTTGTCTCATTGTTATATTATCTTAATTATAAACGCATTCATAAGACAAAATTAATTGTTTAACAGATGTAACTATCACACATGGAATTAAAACAAAACTGAAACTCTAGGGAACATTACCTAATCATATTTGTTTTAAAATACATTTATTCTTGATCACTGGTTGAGGGAACGTGGTTCTGATTTGAAGTATTTCTTTAAAAATATTCAATATTAGATCGACATTGCATTTTATATTATTTGGCTAGTATGGTGTCGAAGTATATCCTCATTACTGAATAAAGAACTTCTTCTTCATCATATGCAGTTCTTACAACTTATATTTTAAAGTAATGTTCATTATATAGAGTAGATATTCTGTACCAATGGCTAGCGTTCAACCTCAATAGGTGCTCAAAATGTTACGGTACTGACCAAAGATGTAGGGTATAGTTGAAACTTAAGATCGGCATCGAATACTGGTTGCAAAAATTAAAACTATGATGATGGAGACTCGATCTTATAAACACATATTACCCGAATGGAAACCGTTTAACAGGAGTTTCATAATTTAATGTCACGCAAGATTAGCTTTTAGGCTACTTCTTCCATACAAATAGCGGTAGCATACAAAATATTTTACAGTTTCAACAATATTCTGAGTTTCAAAGTGAGCAGCAGAACAAATAATAATAAATAAGTATACGAAGACTTAAAAAACTGTATGGTACTTTACGAAAAAAAAATCATTTGAATTAAAATATCTAAATAAACATATTATTTTTTGTCTGTTGTCTAATTTATAGTATTTTTTTTAAAGTGTCATACTTTTAATACATTTACATTTAATAAAGCAATGCGATGCTTTCCACTTGTGTGGGCTTCCACTTTGTTTTAGGGTAAACCTACCCTCCCACACCTTCCCCGAGAAGTCAAGATATTTTACTTGTCAAAGAGTACTTTCATTTTGTAGCCCAATACGAGGACTGAGATTGTTAAATTTTATTACATTTCTCCGTCGTGAAAATTGTGTGTCATCTACGGTTTAATCTGCTTCATACGTTGTATATTTTAATCAAGTATGAGACATCATATTGCATAGTTTATGTTTCACTCTATGTTTAATCAAGCCCAGGAGAATGTATAGTGGTAGAGTCTTGATCACTTGTAACTACAAACGTAGTATAGCGGAAATATACAAGTATGTACTAGGTCAAAAGGTCGACGTCAAGTTATTTGTCTTTACATTTATCTGAAAAGCAGTATTTCTTTCTGTCGACTTGAGTACTATATAATGACAAACCAAAGATATAATTTTTGGCGAAGGTGTATACTTTGGCTACATCCTTAGACTTTGTAAATATATGTTATAATGTTCATAAATGTCTGAGAAGATGTTATAGTAATAAAACACAAATGGCCAAATTTCTTTAAAATTTTTGAAAAATTATAAAATGTAACGAATATGGAACCAAACAAAGCTATTTTGTTCATCATTTCCCATTTTGCCTTTTCGTTAGTTACCAGTAAAATCTCGGAAACTCGAATACATTGCAATAGTAATAGACGTAATATCTCAAAATCTACTTTACCGATTTTGTAAAAATGTTCGTAAAGTGTGAAGATTATTTAAACAAACTTAATATCTCATTTAAGAAAGAGAAAATTAGGTTTTAGGAATAATTGGCGATAGCGATATTGAACAATAATTGTTATTAAAGCTGGATTTCTGTTAATAAAATATAATTACATTCAATTGAAATTTAGTTTTTACTTTCTGGCACAATCAGAGATAGGTGAGATGCTGTTTGAAAACATGAATATCTTCTATAACCAACTGATTGAACATACATAGGGAAAAAATATTTTAATAAATTGTAATAAACATAATTTTTCTAACGTCATCCGTAAATTAATTTTTTTTTTTTGTAGATGTGGACTAATATTATTTACCGCTAGAGCTACATTTAGTGATTTGTTTGTTATTGAACTATTTATTTAACCACACAACTCCTTATCAAAATATATGCCTTAAATACTAAATAAATTTTAACGTGTTTATAGGCCCTATTCTAATTTGATTTTTGTTAACTATTTCCAAACTTCAATTTAGAATCCTAAATGAACGTCCATAAGTTTTCTAAAATAAATGTTCATATTTTATTTAAAATTAGTAAGGAAATATAATTGTTATTGCATTTTTATATTTGCAAATGCTATATGACAATTATATATAATATAATATATATATATATATAGTTAGTTAGTTTATTATTATTTTATTTTTGGTGATCTTCATATCACTATTCAATGTTTTAAATTTTAAAACAATTTAGTATATATTCGTATTAGTTATATTTTGATAACTTATTTAAAAATAGGACAATTTTTGTCACATTTATATAATTTTGTCGTAATTAACTTAGATGACATCGCTTTGAACAACTTTAGTCATCAATAGCTGTGACAATCATATTTGTAACATGTGCTCTATTTTGACAGTCTTTCGTTAGGATTTAATAATTAACAACACAATAACTTTGACATGCGTTATTTTTATTTTTTAACTTAAATGTAAGATAGTCCGTTCAGGGATATTTGAGTGCTCTTACTTATGAAATTAAAATGTATTTACACTACAATAATACCCTAAACACTATCACTGTTATTTTGGCGTAGGGATTGGCGATCCCATCGGTCTATGATCATCTACTGCAAACAGTCTCCTCAAATTCCTATATTTCTTGTAGTTTGGGCGTGTTTCTGTGACAAGCACTAATTCAACCCTATGTGGTTCCTATAGATTTTTTTACCTTAAATCCTCCATAATAATATATCTTTTCCTCATTTTTGATGTTTTCGCCCTACCCAATTTTTTAGTCATTCTTACTGATCTCACCAATCAAATTGTGTAGTAATTTCATTGTAAATAACATGTACTACATGTTGACGTCTCACATTATTTAACCAATCTATTTGGGTTCTCGCTGAGTAGATCATCCCACTCCACTCGACAAATCACGAGTAAGAAAGTAAAAAATAATAAACTCGACTTGTATATTACCCAAACTCAAAGCCCTGGTACATTGGAGTATGCTTTCCATGATGACTATTAGCTGTTGGATTCCATGGCTTCGATGATATTTCAACAACGTTGATATAATGAACCAAATTAAGTAAGGTAACTAATGTAGATCCAGCAAATAAGAGAAGACAAGCCAAAAGGCTTCAGAATACAAAAGAAGGAATATATCGTTACGGCTACTAAAACAACCTGACATAGTGACGCACAGTGAAAATACTTGAATGGAGTTAGAGTAATATGGCACCTGCAACCAATAACTAAAGCAAGTTACCAGAGGGAGACATTGCAAAAGCTTTGGAACGAAAGCGGCATCAAGTGAACAGAAATGTAAAGTTGGGGGACTGTGAAAATAAATCACCCTTAAAAAAGAAAAAAAATTACCTAGTCTTGATCAGTTAATGTGCTGCACTTTTTGTGGGAGTTGTGTCTTCTTTAGAGGAGAATTCACGTTTTAGAATAAACAGATAGAAACAATAGATCTTTAGAAGTTACAATGAATTTCATCTCCAGCTCACTACTAATATTAATTCTAACTATAATTATTTACACCTAACTTATTACTTGTAAAGTATTAATTATTCTGTTTGTGAAACCATCAATTTGTTCACGCTATTATGTTTTATTTTTAGTCAGATAATAAGTATTACATTTCGGGACCGGTAAATTCAATTTAGTTTCACCTAAGAACCATTTCTCACCTGCACTGATGAGTCTAAAAATGATATTTGTCTCCATACTCTGTATACAAAAACATTATTAGTTCACAAACAAAAGTTTTAAGTCAAATATTATATGACATTTCCAACGTTCAGAACATTAATTTACAACAAATTTAGTACACCTTCATTCTATTATATAAAGAATATTATTTATTCTGATAAATGAAAATATACAGTCTATCTTTACGTTATTATTTTAGATTGTTATTTCTGCTGCATACTTATCTCTTCGGCCGTGTAAATAAATAAATAAATAAATAAATATATATATATATACCTCATTAAAAGAAATGTACTTTTTTCTTTATCGAAATGTATGGTATATAATTTTGACGTAAATACGAGGATATCAGTTGAAATAGGTATTTAAGATATGATATTGATAAGCATTAAAGAACGAAAAATAATTTAACTAAATAATAAAGAGTAAAAAAATATATAATATTTAAAAAATACTACTTTTTGGAGTTATTTTAATCTATTGGAATAGGTTTTATTTTTATATATTTACCAAAAATATGTCAATTTAATACATAAATGAGAAATTATGCGTGGAACATTACTTTATTTCCCTCATACAAATTATCTTTCAGCATAACAACGTTTACACAACCAGTAATAATTTGCAGTGGAATTTATGGAACATTACATCACCGAGCTATAAATTGAAACCGCGATGATCACTTTTTATATTTTGATTTAATCAAAGGCCAATCATCCTAAACCACAAAATTCAATATTGTTACTTGTGAATTGTACTACGTTGGTTTTACACAAGGTTAAGTTCCTGTTCAAATTTGTAATATTTGTTATATTACATCTTTATTTCAATACAATAGTACTGTCTTATAAATAGTTGACGATTACCATTTTTATCTTAATAAACCATTTTTGGATAATTTTTAATATACGGGATGGGCAAATTGTACTACAAAGTTTCGAGGTCAATGAGAAGAAGTTACACGGAGGTGAAATGAGTTAGTTATATACTGATGCAGGACCTTATTATGAATTTTTCTGTTTCTCGTCCGTTAATTTAAAATACCGACTTTCCAGAGTTAAGTCAGACAGCACGTGACTGCTTGGTATGCCACTTATAGATGTCTGGCTAGACTAAAAATACTTTTTTTCAAACACCCTTCTTGGTTCTTATAAAAAGGATCGGATTTCTTTAGTCAGTCGAAACTTACACATATAAATTACATATTATGATAACGGCTATAATAGGCTGTTAATTTTATTGTGCAGTGTACCAACTGTTTACAATATTCAATCCTTACTGACCAACTTGATAAATCCGTTCCTGGAATAAAAAAAATGTGATTTGTACTTCATCTTTTAGAATCACTACATTATGATGGTGAATTACAATGCTTTGCTTATGTTTTATACTATTAACTCATATATATATATATATATATATATATATATATATATATATATATATATATATATATAAGTTACGTCTCGTGTTGAGACGTTTGGATTTTTAAAAAACAAATATTTTTCTTGTATCTATTTAATAAAGATCCAATTTATTTGTTACAAACAATCTATTATACTTGTAAACTATTTATAACAAATATACGTAAACACTAGTATGCATGTAGATGTTCACGGAGAGAGTTTCTAACTACTACTAAAGAATAATGGCTTTCAGCCTCTACACCTAAAGAATGCTTACTCAACTGACTTACAGTGAATGTTATCATTATTCTACAAAAGGATGCTTACTCAGCTGACTTACAGTGAACGTTATCATTATTTTACATAAGCTATACATTATTTGTGGATATAACTCCTCCATCCCTAAATAGAACTTCGGGGATGTGCCGAGATCTCTGCTGTAGCTGAGGTGTTGGCTGACTCGAAGTCAAATTCGGTTTCTTGGTGTACCTGTATGCTGCGTATAACATAACAGTAATTACAATGCAATACAGTATTATTGTCCATACACTAAAGTCTGTAGTTAATTCTACCGTTTTGTTCACCTTTGAAATTGTATTTAAATTTATATGGTTTAAGTCCAGTTTATGCAAGTTGATGGAAATATCAGGCTGCTGATCTACCTGTAACACAAAGTCTGTGGCATCTAGTATTCTAGGATGCCCTACATTAGTATTAGAAGAATGCAAGAGTATTTGATTATTGTATTCAACAATATCGTTATTGTCATTAATATTTAATAAAAAGATTCCATTTAAAGATATTTCGTTAGTTTCTTTAGCACTTATAACTTTTAAAACTTCTTTCTCAGGAAAGATTATGAGATATTGTTCAATTTCTGGTATCCAGTTAATAATGTTTTTACTTATTTCCAAGTTCACATATTTACATTTATTAGGGGTTCCAAAGTTTATTATCGAATTTTCACACATAAGTTCATGATGAGTAATTTGGGAAAACGAGCATATTTGGGCATTGTGGATCTTGCTATTACATTTATCAAACCTAACATTACAATTTTATTAGACACAGTTTTATGAACTAAAACATATCTTGCTCTAGGTATAACAGTTACATAATTTGATTCATATAATGTAGGTACGGAAGTCAGTTTATACAAGGTATAATCAATTGGTTCCACAATGGGTAAATTAATAAAATATACAATTTCCTTAGAATTAATATTACAATTAACTTCTAGTAGGTTTTCAATTTCCCAAATATTATTTAATCTAGGTTCAATAGGTAATTTACCTTTATAATGATTCTTAATTTTGCTTATTTCTTCAAACAGTTCTTGTGCAGATATTACACTTGGATGTAGCGTTCCTAATTTACAAAAAGTTAGAGAATTCTCTATATCTTGCACCAGCTGTAACATTATATTATATACAATATTCAACTGATTCAGTATATTTCTAAATTGCTCAACTTCAAATTGTTCATTGATTCTTTGGTATACAACTAACATTTTATATTTTAATTCTTGAAAGTTTTCTTCAATGACATTTATTGTTTTATTGAATTCATCAATTATATTTACATTAATTGAATATTGATTATTTAATTGATCTAATACATTACTTTGGTCATTCTTTAAATCGGTTAATATTTTTTCATATTTTTCACCATCATTTGCATCTAGATTACCTGTGATTATTTTTACAATTGATCCTAAACCATTTAAAATGCCTCTTTTACTTCTGATATCTTTTATCATAATTATTTCTAATTTTTCTTCTATAACACTCTTTGTATGATTAATATACTTAAAGTAATTGAACATGTCCCTTATTTTATCTTTCTTATCTGATACTTCCCTATTATACATGTTCACCCTACAAGTTTCACAGTTTTCATTAAAATAGTTTAACACATGATCATAGTATTCTCTTATATTATAAAGTTGGGATATAAATTTTTCAAGGTTAAAATTGTGTACAAAGGTATGGTAGGATGTTTGGAGTTTAGCAATGCCAAGGTCTATTGGTATCACTCCCACATTTTTAGAGATGTCTTTGATTTCTACTGCGGTTGCTGAGAACAGCGAGATGGACCTGGAACACACGTAAAAGGTTTGGGATGAGAATCTTTCTTCTTTTTCCTGGGCCTCTTAATATTTGACAAATGTATTTTTCCTTTTGTGTTAAAATGTCTGGTTTTTATGTCGGCTGTTTTCTTTTCCGGGTTGATGGATATAATTTCCTCTCTATTATATTTATTTTTGGTCTTACCCTGTTTTTGGACGGTTTTTACATAGACTTCTTTTGGAATTTCCGGAAGCGGTTCCTTGTTTACGTTTCTTTCTTTTTGAATTCTTTCTTTAAGTTTAAGGCTTATCTCTCTTATGTTTTCGTATAATTTCTTCGTTTTCTCCTTATGAGAATTTACATAGTCGTTCATAATTTTGTTTTCTGGATTTACATCAAAAATCGAACTTGAATTAACGTGCCCATATAGTATCTCAAAGGGTGTTAGATTTGTGACAGAATGTATGGTATTATTATAAGCTATCACGGCGTATTTCATTTTCTTTGTAATTGTGTCATTTTTAAATTCCGGTTGATTGTTTAATAGTCTGATGTGCTCGACTAATGTGGAGTGAACACGTTCACAAATTCCATTAGATTGGGGGTGTTGAGTACTTATAAAATGAATTTTGATTTTATGCAACTCCATAAGTTCCTTAATCACTTTATTATTAAATTCTGTACCGTTGTCAGAGATGATAACGTCTGGTACGCCATGTTCTACGAAGTAGTCTATCAGCTTGTCACTTATCTCTGTAGCATGCTGACTAGCTATTCTATACAGCTGCACGTGTTTAGAGAACGTATCTACTACGGTTACAAACTTTGCTTTATCGAATGTTACCGTGTCTATTGCTATTATCTCTAAGGGTCTAGAAGCTGTGGGTGTAAGAGATAGTTCTGTTTTTATTGGAACTCTTTCATATTTAGTTTGTAAACATATTTCACAATTGTTAATAAATTCTTGAACACTATTCCTAATATTTGGCCAATAATATTTTCTTTTGATTTGGTTATATGTTTCGGTAATACCTCTGTGATTGGTTTTACCGACATGATAGTTACTTACAATTTCTTCAGTTTCCTCAGGATTGGTTATATCTAATAATTTTTCATTACATTTGAGTAAATTTAGTTGCGAACTCTTAAAGTTTTTCATTACGCATGCTGTGAATCTTTCATAAAAATCATTTTCAAAATATAGATTATATTTAACGTTAGGTACGAGATATTCCTTTACAAAGTTTATTAAATCTTCTTCAAAATTGTTTTCTGATATCTCCACAATAAATCTAATTTTTGTTAATCCGAATAGTTTTTGAATTTTTACTTTTCCTGGCTTTTGTTTAACTAGGGAAAGTATAATTTGATTTTTTCCGAAGTTCACGGGTTCGTCTGATATTGGAATTTCTATTTGTGTGTTTCCTTCATAATTAGAATGAATGGTCTGGTCCGTGTCTTCTTCTTCGTCCAGGTTCACTACCATTGATTCTACGTCATCAAGTTCTGGGAAATATGATCCTATTAGTTCGTTACTTGGTCTTTCTAAATCCGGGTCAATTTCTTCAACATTAGTCATTTTCTTCTGGGTTACATTTAATTGAATTCTGGAAAGTGCGTCTGCATTTTGGTTGGTTTTTCCTTTCTTATATTTAATTTCGTAGTCAAATTCTTCTAACTTTAAACGCCATCTTAATAATTTGGAGTTGGGCTCTTTTACTGAAAATAACCATTGTAAGGGTTTGTGGTCAGTATAGATTTTGAACTTTCTTCCGAACAGGTAGGGTCTAAAATATTTTGTTGCCCAAACAATTGCTAGTAATTCTTTCTCTATTGCTGAATAATTAGTTTCGCTTTTGTTTAAAGTTCTACTAGAATAGGCTATTGGTAAATCTGCTCCTTTTACATTTTGACTCAAAATTGCTCCAATTGCAAAATTACTTGCATCGGTTGTTAAGGTAAACTCTTTCTCAAAATCTGGATATTGTAAAATGGGTTCATTGCACAACATATTTTTGCATCTTTCAAAACATTCAATATATTCCGGCTTATTTATATCAATTTTTACATCCTTTTTTAAACAATCAGTAAATGGTTTTGTAACTTTTGCAAAATCTTTAATGAATTTTCTATAATAACCTATTAGTCCTAAAAATCCTTTAATTTCTTTGGTGGTTTTTGGTATAGGATAGTTTTTAATAATTTTGATTTTTTCAGGGTTAGGTTTAACTCCTTCTGGTGTTACTATGTGTCCTAAGTAAGCTACCTCTTTTCTCAGAAACTCGGTCTTGTCTAATTGTACTTTAAAGTTAGACTGTCTTAGTCTTTCAAAAACTTCACGTAAACGGTTTAAATGTTCTTGCAAACCAGTTGAATATATTATGATATCGTCCAAATAAATGGCACAGATTTCATTTTGAATCCCACGTAGGATATTGTTCATAACTCGTTGGAATGTTGGAGGCGAATTCTTAAGTCCGAATGGCATTCTCAAAAATTCGTAATGGCCTGTTTCAGTTGAAAAAGCTGTCTTCTCCACGCTATCTTTGTCCATTTCTACCTGATGGAAACCAGATGCTAGATTTAAGGTCGTGAAGTACTGAGATCGGCCCAATTTGTCCAAAATATCCGTAATATTTGGTAGCGGGAATCTATCATCGATTGTCTTCGCATTAAGACCTCTAAAATCTACCACTAGTCTAAATTTCTGTTTCCCTGAGGCATCAGCTTTTTTTGGTACAATCCAAATGGGGCTATTCCAAGGTGATTTAGAATGTCTAATTATTTTCTGTTTAAGCATGTCTTGAATTTGATTGTTTACTTCTTTTTTATAGATTTCTGGGTATCTGTAACTTCTATTATAAACTGGGATTTCATCTGTTGTCCTTATTATGTGTTTTACTTGGTTGGTAAAAGTTAAATTATTTTCTTCAACATGAAATATATCCGCGTATTCTTTAATTAATTTCATTATTTCGTCCTTTTCTTCAATATTCATATGATCTGTCCTAATTTTATTCAGGTCTAATTTCTTGTTTTTGCAATTTATTGAGTTAAAATTAATTTCCTTATTTTTTAAGTTAACATAATTTTTATTTCGGGTGTCCACTATTTCGAAATTATCTAATGATTCAATTTCCAATGGTTTTGGTGTTATTTCTATTTTATTTAGAGAATTATTAATAATTGGGCAAAGTGCTTCATTATTTTGTATAGTCACAACACATTGTGGAATTTCTAGTCCTTTACAATAAGTATACGGAATTACTCCTTGACCGTCACACATATTTTTAATTTTTAATTTCACTATCTGTTTACTTCTTGCTTGAATTACATAAGATTGTAGGTTTTTATTTTTAATAGTATTAGATTTGTTTTTTTGTTGCTCAGGTTCTTCCGTGTTAAGATAGAGTATAGGGAACTTCCTATCTGTTTTATCTTTACTTGGTAGAGTGATAGTTTGTTGCTCAGGTTCTTCCGTGTTAAGATAGAGTATAGGAAACTTCCTATCTGTTTTATCTTTACTTGGTAGAGTGATAGTGTTCTTAGTAAAGTCAAAGCTTAGTTTTAATTCTTTCATGTTATCAATTCCTAAGAGTAAGTCGAATTGTTCATGGAAATTAAACAAATAGAATTTAGCGTCTTTCTTGCCTAATAATGGTAATTCACAACTATATTTTTCTCTTGAAGTACCGTGTGCTGTAGTTATTTCAAAAGGTTCTGATTTTATTGCGTTTTTATACATATGAAATGCTAGATTTTTTTTAATAAATGATTTAGTACTTCCCGTGTCTATCAAGATTTTTAAGTTTGTTTCGGGGTCATGAATGTATGGCAATTCATTGCTGTCGTTATGAATATTCATTATGTTAAATTTATTCCTAGGCTTGCTGCTCCTAAAAAATAATCATCGTTTGGTTCGTCTTCGTTTAAATTCAACATTTCAAACTGTTCTTGAAATATTTCGGGATTTTCAGAATTTTCATTATAATTTTGCTCTGTTTGTCCTAAATCTTGTTCAAAGTCTTGTGATAAGTCACACATTTCTTCAGCGGGTTTTCCGGTTATTTGGTACATTTTTGTGTTCCTAATGGTGTTATCTGTCTGTCTTGTCGAAATACTCATTGGTGTAGGTTTGTATTGTTTTTGATTTTGATTGAAATTTGTATTGGTCCTTTGCTGTTGATTTGTGTTAAATGGTTGTCTTAGTTGAGATTGATGATACGGTTTGTTAAAATAAGGGTTTTGGGTATTTTGGTATTGGTTATTTTGGTAAGGTAATTGTTTAGGTTGGAAAGTTTTCTGTTGAACGGGTCTTAGCATTTGAACGGGTTTGTTTAGAGCTGGTCTGTTATTCTGATACAATTTAGAATTTTTAAATTGAAAATCATTAGTCAACATATTTAAAGCCTCTTCTAAACTATGTGGGTTTTTTGTTCTCATTAAAGATCCTACTGGTTCATGTAATCCTCTTAAAAGTACTCTTAACGCTAGTTTTTGTACATAAACACATAACACATTAATAGAAGATGATGGTTCCTTATTAGTAAAGTAAGCGATTTGTAAGTTTAAAAGCTTTTGAATTCTTTCATAGAACTTAAATGGGGATTCATTTACTTCTTGTTTTAGTTCGGACATTTCAAGATTTAGAGTAAAACAATCTCTTTTGTCTGAATAGGTGGTCAACAATGTCTTTCTAACGTCTACCCATGAATACGAGTTAGAACTTACAATAACTTCTAAAGCCTGTCCCTTAATTTTACTTAATATAGATGAAAAAAGATATTCATTTTGAAAATCTTCGGGATTTGATCCTACATAAAATTTAGTTACTATTTTGTCACACATTGACACAAATCTAGCGAGCATAGTTGGTTCTCCATTATACTCGGGAATCATTTCTAAATATTCTTTCTTTAAAGTTGGGGTCGTCATGTTTGTAAGTTATACTTAACTAAACTAAAATAATAATGCTTAGATATAATTAAAGTTTTCTAAATAAATAATTAATACAGTATAGTATAATATATAGAAATATATATTTTTTTTGTTGTTTAAAATCTTTCAATTATTGAAAGATAATATTATTGCATGAAAAATGCTTTGTTTCTTTTCTACTCACAAGATCCACAAATATATGCTCATATTAGGGTCCGGGTAGTTGATTTTTGGAGTTTTGAAGCGACGTTGCTCCTCTTGTTCGTTGCGGTGTTGGTTGGCGAGATGCCCTCTTGTTGGTGAGTCCTGTTGTCTGGTATTCTTGCAAACGACAGTAATCGACGTAGTATCTTTGCAGATTCACTTCACAGTCACTTTCGAGTAATATCTTTCGATACACGCCCGATGCGTTGGTTTCGAATGTGTCTACGAAGGTGTTCGTTTCGTTACGGTTGAAACCGAAAAATTAACTTTTAATTTTCGAAACTTGTCCTACCGACTGCGCCAGTTACGTCTCGTGTTGAGACGTTTGGATTTTTAAAAAACAAATATTTTTCTTGTATCTATTTAATAAAGATCCAATTTATTTGTTACAAACAATCTATTATACTTGTAAACTATTTATAACAAATATACGTAAACACTAGTATGCATGTAGATGTTCACGGAGAGAGTTTCTAACTACTACTAAAGAATAATGGCTTTCAGCCTCTACACCTAAAGAATGCTTACTCAACTGACTTACAGTGAATGTTATCATTATTCTACAAAAGGATGCTTACTCAGCTGACTTACAGTGAACGTTATCATTATTTTACATAAGCTATACATTATTTGTGGATATAACTTATATATATATATATATATATATATTTCGTCAAATATATAGTTTTCATCATAGATAATAACCCCCCAAAAATACATTAAATATGCATACCGCTCTGTTTGTACGTAAAATTTGAATAACGACCATAATAGTGAACTTGAAATTTTTTTAAAGTTTATTTTAGAGGGGATGTGCATCATTCATTCCCAATAGTGATGTTTATTTATAATTTGTTAACACTAAAAAATAAAAAAACTTATAAATATTTATTGAAGGTAAAATAGTTCTGTTTGTATACTATTTAACGATAATAAAATTAAATTGTCTTTTAACAGAGCACAACTATTTTTTTTTTTTTACAATTAAAGATGACATGAGTGACTCTAATCATAATTTATGCACCTCTAACTTACTTTTTCAGAGGAATATTCTCCACACATCATAAAAAAAAAAAATCACCAACCAGTGATATATAAATTACTCTATTATTTTTTAAAATAAATTTATCTGTAGGAAACACTTTATATATAAATAATAAAGTTGATCACAGTGGGTGATATGTATACTATGTAATTATAGGCATCTGAATATATAAAATTTAAAACGTCTCTCAAAAACAGCCTAACACAACATTTAATCATTGTGATGTTTTATTCAGTGCCTAGTTTAAGCACAAAAATGTATTTAAAGGAGGAGCATATGTAAAATTTAAATTGTCTTTCCTTTAAAAATAAAGATCCCCTGAAATATTTTACACTTTTGAATTTCACAAATATAGATTTTTTTTATACTAGTAAATAAATTTAAATACATTATTTACTTATTTAACTTCAATTGTCTTCTTTCTTTATTATTAATTATTTATGTTTAGATAATATTGTATTTTGTGATATTATCTGAGTGATATTTATATTAAATGTTACAAATGATCTGTGTTAAATAGGTTTTACATACAGAACAATATTACAAGAAATGAAATATTGTTCTCTAATTGCATGACTAAAAAATCCATTTCTATACACGATACTTAGGTTCAACTCTTAATATAAAGTAGATCATTATCTATCTTAATTGATCACACCCATTATTACTGATATATATAATATTTTCATTAAGTAAAGAATTATCTTTATATATTATGTTTTCAAATAAAAGATTCATTATGTTATAACAATAAATTATGGTACTTTAATACATGTCCTTCTGGGAATTGTGGAAAATAATACGATTCTACGATGGTTTAGAAGCGCAAAGTTGCCTTTCCATCACGGAAAGTGTCCATATAGAAAGTGTTCTCTTTTTTATGTAGTAACAATATATATATATATATATATATATATATATATATATATATATATATATATATATAATCCTTACTATATTGCTATATTATTATTAATTGGTTTAATTCATGAATACCTTTCTATTCCTTTTAAAGTTTTTTTTTAAGTTGTAAATACAAAAACAAGTATAAATAAAGTTGTAATACTTTATTTACAAGTGCTTTTTATTAAATGTGATGTAATTTTCGTGAATTTTGTAAATAAATGTATCATAACATCTACACTTTAATATAACTATTCTAGATATAATCAGATTCAATCTCTTTGAGCAGATTATCTGTCATATTATTGTAGAGATAAGCCCTAAACTGTGAGATAACATAAAGTAATCCAGTTATTAAGGAAAGTTGACAATACAGTGTGAAAACGAAATGTTTTTACTTTATTTAATTGCAAAATTATGTTTTCTGTATTCATTTTATTAACTAACTATATTGTGGAATTAATTTAATTAATTAATCGCTAAGAGTGTCTTCTTAAATACGTGATTGGTAATTCGAATGCAATTAAAATACATTATATAAGAAAAATGTATTATTTATTAATTAATTATTTAATTTTGCTGTGTATTTGATATGCCATCAATATTTAATTCAAGTTTCAATAAAAAACAATTGAAGAAACTTATATGACTTATTGAATGCTATCGACTATTGCTTATATCCCCAAACATTATTTGTGCCCATCAGTTAAAAACCATGTTGCATCTGACTACACCTAAGATTTAATAACATGAAAAATTTAATTCTTTCGCTTGTTAAGCCTGCCATGTTGATTATTAACTAATCATTTTTCCAACAAAGGGCTTTACTCTTTATGCAATTCAATTAGATTGTTACATGCGATACAATTATATAGACTCTCTTTACATATTAATTTGATATTTTTGTAAAAAGTAAAACTTTTATTTTTTATTTAACAGCGATTTATTTATTTTTAGATAATTTTATTGAGTGATGTTTCTTTACAAATTCAATATTTGTCTAGCAAATGAATTAAAATAATGAAACGGAAAATGCTGTGATGGATATCGGCACACGAGTACAGTAAAGTAAGTGGTGGTTGATGTAATGTCATGAGAGCTATTAATAGATGGAAGGTCCATGATTATCCTATATTGGACTGCTGTCTTGGCGTATTGAAGAGTAAGAAAGGAAGACGTCTAAAAACCGATGGGACGAAGACCTCGTACACATCGCAAAAGTAACAAAATGGAAGATATCAAGAAAACTTGGAAATAATTGATAGAACCTTGTTTTCAGTGATTTGATTGGTCTGGTTATAAGATAATCTTCTAGTGTTTTTGTTTGTTTTATTTTAATTATAGTAACTGTTAGAGTTACTTTTAGTTTGATATATTCAAGTGTAATTGTAATGTATTTATACCAATATGATCTATTTATTTTTTTAAAAGTAAGGCAGATTACTCATTCATTATCAGTGACAGCTAACATCTATTATGTCGTTTCTGTATTTATTTGAATTGATTGATATAGTGAGAGATTCTAGATTATTCAAATCTAAAATAATTGCTCATAAGGAACTTCTGGCAAAAATGTATATTCATGCCTGACATCAGAAATAATTAAAACTTATTGAAATAATCATAATGAGCAGAGACATTTACCGTGATTTGTAATTAGCCGATATTTTTCTTAAAAGTTTAAATGAATTTTGCTTAAATACATTTATTTGGAAATACTAGATCAAATGTACAATTATTTCTTGTAAATTTATGTTACTCTAACGGAAAAGCTTCACAATTATTTTCCACCTCGCCTTGACAAATACTTCCTAATCTCTATAGAGGTTTGAAGTAAAGTATTATGCTGTTGATTAAAGAACAAATAAGTAAAACCCCTCTTGCAGTATTAGTCAAGCCGTTAGATTCTCGATATTGAAAATATTTCACTGTAAACTGTAGGGTTGAATAATAAAATTTAATATATAATTCATTGTTTTGCAGTATTAATATATATTTTTTTTTTGCATATTTTAGTATGTAATATTTTGTATTTTACAATTATAGTCATATTTTTAAAATGGATATATCTAAATATATTTACAAACTCCTAATTAATTAAATTTTTATGAACTCCATAGGTGTTTTAGTGGTTCGATTTTTTTAAAGAAATTTTTAAAGATATTAACTTAGAAATGTAAGATATTTTAAATAAATGAACTGAATTATAATATGAATATAATATAAATATTCCATAATTTCTAAAGTTGAGCAATTTAACTATTCTATCAACACTTTTGTTAGAACGTACTGAAAAATTTATCTCATAATAAATATGTGAGAATTATAATTTTTTTTTTTTGTAAAATAACTTTAGTGTACAACATCAAAGTAAATTAAATAAAATTGAATCGTTATAGATATAAACGAGTAAAGTTTAATATAGTTTCTGTTGGTCTGTTTAAATTAATAATCACTGAGTACATGCTTAATACTTTAGAATCTATATGACTTTATTTATTACACTAATATAGCTAGAATTATATATAAAAAAGAAATTACATTAAATTTTTCGGAAAAATAATTAAAATCAGTACACAAAATTCGTAACTAAGCGAAGAGAACTTTTTCACATCATAACCACCCTTCGATATCAAGAGCATCGCCTGAAAAGTGAGTCAATTTATCTAAACAGCTGTGATTGATACTAATGGAGTGAAGTGTACATTTTATGTTCTGTATCACATCTGTGGAGTTGAAATAATATTATCATAACTAAGGTAAACATTGCCCAAAATATATTACGATTATCCATTTATAATACTTTTTTATACGATATTAGCATACCTTTTTATTACGGTAATAAAATTACAGTAATGTGTAGTTATGATATTTATAATTGAAATAATTATAATGAACAAGTTAATTAAGAATTATTATTTTTTAATTACTGAATTATTAGATCCAATTATTTTATAACTCCCTGAAATGAGTAGCCTACACTTGAAATTTATACATCGCTGTATAATTGTATTTGCACTCAACAACGGAACGTTTGTGCTAAGTTTTAACCTTTATTATTTTATATTAATTCTGACTTCAATCTTTGCAGTACTTACGTAATATTCACTCACTAGTGCAGTGAGAGTTTACAAGATATATATAACTACAATCGTTAAGAAATAAAAAACAAATACCATGAAGTAATCCATCCTGTTCGATGTCTATTATTCAGGATAAACGGCTATATTTTTCCATTCTATAAAAATTTACAAGAATCATATATTGAGATAAATATGTATTTTTTAAACTGACAATAATAAAGATTTTAGAAACAACGATATATCTATTATTATCACTACACTAACCTATGTATGGATGTCGTCAAATGTTACTCACGGGCCAAATATTTAAACTCTATAGGCCTAAGTTAAGTTATAGGTAAGCAAATATATTAAGCCCTTTAATGATGTTTTTAGTATTTACATTTACAAATAATTTTCTTTGCAGGATTTGAATATTGTGCACTATTGATTTAAAAACCACAACGTTCAAAATTATATAATGAATTACGAATAAGTCCAGAAGTTATCAAGCTACTGATTTTACCATGCTTAATTGCACTAAATTATTCATAATAATTATGTAAGACAACTTGATTTCTTCTTGGGAGTTCATACATAGTGTTTCACCTTTATATCGTCCGTTATAATATTCAAAATAATTAATACCTCTTAAAAAAATTGAACTATTATGATTGTATCATCCTAACAAATTGTTCGACGTAGCAATAACAATATGAGAAAACAATAATCATACACTAAACAATGAGAAAGCTATGTACAACATGCCATTGTTTATGTTTGTAACAACAATAATTTAAGGGAAGATGCATAGATTCTTTAAATCATATTCGTGATACTTGATTCACTAGAATATAAGAGGTTAACATAAATTGAGAATTCGTTACGGGAACTCAACTTAGTGAAAAGCAAAAAACCGATCCTAAACACTAATCTTAAAGAAATGTTTAACAAAACGTTCCATTTTAGATTTTGTCCTTATATTTTAATATATTAAAATAGTCCAGAATTTTATAAATAATTTTATACATATATATATATATATATATATAAATATATATATATATATATATATATATATATATATATATATATGTGTGTGTGTGTGTGTACAGACAGATTATTTTCACGTTGTAAACATTCTTGCAATCATGAAAAATATTTACTTTTCTATAAACATTACTCCTAATTTTATCAATAAAAATTGAATCAGTTTATATATTTAATCATTTGTATGTGTACGTCAATCTATTTTCTATTTTAAAAATGATAAGTAAATGAAAAAGTAAACCTGTGATAAAAGTGTATTATTAATACACCATTATTTTATCATATAATATATAACTTTATTTTTATGAAATTATGATCCATAAACCCCATATATCCCTTAAATTTATATTTTTTAGAAACAATTAAGTATATATTTATGGAATGTCGGTCTATAAAATAAGTAGTTATTTTGAATCGTATTTGTAGAAAAATTATAATATTTAACACGCTTCAGAAAGGAAGAACTAAATGTGCACAGGATCTATTATGTCTTCATTTCAACATATTTTCTGTATTGAAATGGAAAATATGTAATTTAATTGCATATAAGAAGCGTATGAAATATTCACAACTATTCCATAAACTGTTCACAATTCCTCCTCTTCATTCATTGTCTTACTTAATGTTATTAATTAGACATAACTTATTACCTGTGTTTCTGGATCTCGTGACTAATATAGTTTGTTATTTTTAGGAGTTCTTAGGCCTAAAAACATTGTAATTGCTAAATAGTTATAAAAATTATCATTCTCTTAATAAATAACTATTTGTAATTTAAATTCAACTCTTTATATGATGCCATTGGATATAGCACCTAATAGCAATGGGCTTTAAATTATTAATTATTTAAAGTAACTTCCGTCCTGTATATTTTATTGTAAACTGAGATGAAAGAGTCAACAATCGAATTCATCCTGAATAGAAACATTAAATTATGTAGTTTGTGAAACACGCCCGATTGGTTTACAACATTTAATCCCTTAGACTAGGGATGAAAGCCTTTAAAATTAGTAAACAGTGAAAAAAAATAATGGTAGGATGAAAACCATTGGAAAAGGAAGAGAACATAACAAAAGTGAAAGGAAACATAATTTACGGGCAAACCGAGGTCGGGAAGTGGAAGGGGTGAGTATTTAAGGGTAGAAAACGGTTTATCTTGATTTTCTGCAAAACTACAAATCCTATGGGAAAACGTTAAATAGCAAAGTTGTAGGTAATAAAAAGATCTACAACTTTTGTATTAACACTTTTTTCACAAAACCTCAAAATTTATGTGAAAAATTCAAATAACCTTGGTTTTTTTTATTTTTATCTTTTACAAAAAAAATCTTTGTAAAATTTGGTGAAAACTTACTTTTGTCCCAACACACTGTAATTTTTTTGATTTAAAATATTAATTTTTTCACCTTATTTGACTTAATATCGAAAAAACACCCTAATTTTCAATCAAAAATTCTTGCTTCAATATATCTATTTTTTTTTTTTTTTTTTTTTTTTTTTTTTTTTTTTTTTTTTTTTTTTTTTTTTTTTTTTTTTTTAAAGGTGGGATTTTGTTCCTTGAAATCTCTAATTTCTGATGGTGTAAAAACAAATATACATTACTATGGTATATGTTCTCAAAAATGCAAAGAAACGAAAAAACTCGAATCCGAAAAAAATAATGTTTTAATCATTATGAACAATTTATTGACTTAATTATATTATTTATAACATTATATTTATTTATAATAAAACTACTCTTTAATCAGATATATATTAAGTGTAACATGAAATATTAACCCAGAATGATTTCAACCGCAATGATTCTACTGTTTACTTTTGGTATTAAACAATCACAATTTTTCCAATTCACAATGATTTTCTCACTTTCTTTGCAAAAGTTCTTCCAAAATTGTTATCTCGAATTATCGGGCTCTCTCTACTGTAAATCGCCATATATGGCTATCTTACGAATACCCATCAAGCAGCGATTCCTCCTGTGATCCAAAGGCCCTGTCTCCTTTTGTCCAAGACCTCATATAGTTACCTCTTTTTTGTAACGTTTTTTTCCGTTGTACTATCAATTTCATCATAATTATTGTTCCAATTATGTCTTTCGCATCAGTTGATCTTCATTCTGACTTCAATAGTAGTTCTATATATCTATCTTTAATGAAATTTTCTTAAATAATAACACTTTCTTAAATTTTTCTGTCGTGGAGAAAACCATAAATTGTGCCAAGATATTAAAAACATAAATCTACATCCAATTAGTACTTTTTTAAAAAAAAAAATTGGTCACTTAATTTGCGTTTCCATTAGAGCCTCTGTAGATTACTTCCGGATGCCTTTTTAAACCAAAATGTCAAATTAAAACCTTTTTAACATTTATATTTCAATATTTGACAGTTTGTTTTTATAATGTTAAATGTTATTTACGAGGTATTTAAGAAAATCACGAAATCCATAACATTAGAATTATTTCTAAAAAAAATATTATATCTAGTGGAATTCCTGATCATCTCTACAGATATAAAGTATTATTACAATTTAAAGTAATTTCGTTTACGAAAAATGAAATTATGTCAGGTTACCGAATTTTGTAAATAACTCTATCATAAACATCTTCACTTTAATAGAAATATTCTAGATATAACCAGATTCAATCTCTTTGAGCACACTATCTGTCATATCATTGTAGAGATAAGCCCTAAACTGTGAGGTAACATACAGTATTCCAGTTAATGAGGAGCATTGACAATATAGTTTGAATACGAAAATTTTTAACTTTATTTGTTTGTTAAATTGTGTTTTTTTTAATTCATTTTATTAACTATATTCTAGAATTCATTTGATTAATAATTATGATGAGTGTCATAAAAAATAAATGATTGGAAACTAGTATGGAGTTAGAAATACTTTAGGTGTGAAAAAAAAATTATTTAATAATTACATATTTAGTTTTGCTATATATTAAATTTAATTTTGCTCTATATTTGGTATCCCATCAATATTTAATTCAGGCTTCAATAATAAACAATGTTTTTTTAGGAAACTTATATCACTTATTGAATGCTATCGACTAATGTTTATATCCCCAAACATTATTTGTGCCCATTAGTGAAAAATCATAATGCATCTGTCTACTATTAAGATTTACTAACATAAAATATTGAAATATATCGTTTATTAAGCCTACCATGTTGTTTATCCACCAATCATTTTTCCAATAAAGAGCTGTACTCTTTTTCTTTTAACAATCCAAATAATTTGTTTGTTACATACAATACAATTATATATCTGTGTATCTTAATTAGATATTTTTGTGAATAGTAAAACGGTTTACAATTTTTTTTTGCGTATAAGTATCAACAAATATCGTTGTTCGTTTGTTCCATTATTTAATTATTTTATAATTTTAACAAAATAGTAATTAAATTTACATAATGGAATTCAAGTACTAAATTAATTGATTGTTGTGTTATTTTAAAAATTGGTCAAGGTTTTGGAAAGTATGAAATTCTGCTTAACATCCGTATATACCGTTGTTACCTGTGACAAAAGCATCACATTGTCATAGGAAATAAACTTTTGTTTCCTAAAATATTTGTAGTTTCTTTAGATCGATGTTTTGAATCATTACAATTGTGTTAGGAGCGCCATGAATATGGAATATATTTACAGGGAACATACATAAATAAAAATAATCATAATTTTGATGTAAAGTCAGGTTATGACTAAAAATGGTAGTTATGAACAATGTCCACCCCTCGATGTGAAGATCAATGACTGGAAACTCGGAGTAATTAATCATACCAACTGTGGCTCATATTGTTTGAGAGTGGTGAAAGTTGACAAGTATTTAAAATCCGTTGTGCTATATAAATGTTTTCTGTATTCCGAATTGATTCCAATATTAACTTTTTCAAACAATTATTTTAATTTCATGAATTGCCAAAGGGTTGAATAAGTTTTATATTATTAATAATAATACATGTAAAACAAGTTTGGTGATTAGAAACACTGCTACTTGTTTCCATTTATTAAATAATTTTAAATTGCAAATAAGTAATGATATATAAATAGAAAAGTATGTTTAAAATGTGTATGTTAATATGTATTTGTTGTTGATAACGATTATTAAATCGAGATTTCTTTTTGTATTTAATTATTTATATTATAATAACTATGAGAAATTAATAAAAATATCTTCTTTATTGCGCAGTCTAAAATAGTTCGTAATGGTAAATATTTATAAGGAGTTAAAATTTAAGTAAATTATCCCTATTTATTTACTTAAGTTTCAAAAGGAGTTTGATAAAATAGGTAGCAGATAAAATTAAAGACCAATTTATTATTATAATATTTTCAAATACAAAACTTGTTGTATTATACTTTTTGCTGGGAGTGAAATACTTTTGTTAAATATTTTATGTTGGCAATGTAATTTTACAAAAATATATGGTATTTTGTCTCATTGAAACTTCACGTAATAAACACCATTGAAATTTAGTGAATTCACCTGCTGAACAGCTTTCACCTGATTATGAATGTTGGAGTAGTAGCGTCAAGTTTACATTATAAGCTGTTATTTAGAATATGATCAAATTAAACTAATATTTAACATTAGACAAAAAGAGGACCATAACAATAAGTGCCCAACAGAGACTACAATATTAATATTTCTTTCTAATTTAGTTTCCTCCCATGTAATCAAACTCTAGTCGGTTTAGATTTAAAAGTACTACTTCGAAGGGCTACAATTTTATATATGGGTAACATCAGGAATTTCATTTTTTATAATTATGTAATATTAGAAGGACCTTTTAAAGTTTGAGAGTTAATCTCAAGACAATCATTTTCTTGGATTTACACTTATATGCCAAATGTTGCATCTACTAACCACAGAAAAATATTGCATGTTCCCTGTTCTCTGTTCAACCAATCAAACATTTTTAAGGTTTCCATCAGCAAGTATCCAAATCCGGTTATAAAAATGATTCAATCATTTGTACAGTTATTATAAAATAGATTTAGCTTTCAAATTTGTGTTATTAATTTTTAAAATATGGTGATATTTCACATCAAATAAAATTGCCTCTTTAATTAATCTGATTAGGTATCAAAATGAAATAATGTATTAATGTAGTTTGCAATTCAGCATTAAATTTTTCCGATAGGCTGTTGTAATAGTTCATATTTCTTTATACGTAGTTATTGTTCTAAATATTTATATAGTTTTAGGAAAACAATATTACTATCTCCCAAACCAGTGTAGAAATAAGTTCAGTTTAACTTCCGTTAGTAGAATTGAGTTAAACATACCACATCTCCTACTATGAATAAGGATTAATATTTGCGGGTGTTGGCTCTTCTCAGCCGAAATCCACTGTTTTAAAGTTTACAAACCTCAATGGAGTGTTCTTGGTCCAGTAATATATTTGATTTACAGACACAATTCTCCACAAAGCAATTACACTTTGATTCCAACCTTTACTAATGAAACATTATCATCGCTATGGGCGATACTACTGCAGAAGCCAAAAGACTATTTCACAAATCAGTCAATGAATGAATATAAATATGTACTAAATAATGGGGTATAAAGCTAAACTAAACTAAATCAGTGCACACGAACCTCACTAAGAAGAAATATTACTACACTAACTGTAGACAAATAAATAAGGTCTTATGCGAATAGTAGAACAAATCTAGGTATTACTTTAGACTCCAAGAAGTATATTTAAAAATAAACGTGAACAGCTGGAAAATATAAGAAAATATTTTGAGTAGTTAGAATGTAGAAGTGCGTCAGGTTCATGACCACCCAGGACTTGTAAGGCGACTTTGAAAGGTCAAGGGATTTGAACGTGATTAAGTGGTAAGAGTGCAGTCGTGTAGAATGAATATATGTATTGAATAAGCTAACAAACCTTCATCCTCTCTTAACAGAAACTTTAAGAGAGTAGGTGTAATGTAAATGTTGTAATAAAAAACAAAACAACAAACCTTAAGCAGAGTTCACTTATCTACAGGTATCCATAGACAAGAATCTAGTACATATCGCAATGTATTTAACGTTATACAGTACATCACAACACTAATTTTAGACCTTCTTTCACTAAATTTTCCTATCCTTAGAACCCAGTACTTGCGGAATTGTTAGCATGATCCTTCCTGAAATAAGTAGTACAAATATAATTTTACATTTTAAATAAATATAATTAAAATTTAAAAATTAACGTAAATATTTAATATTAATTTTAATTTATTTTTTTTCAATTTTCCAGTTAGTTGAAAACTCTAATCACTCTTACTTACGTTAATCCAAATTCACAATAAATGAACAGGTATTTTTAGTGGTGTTGTTTTTAAAAGAATTTCGGTGGGTTTGACAATTTCAATTACAATAATATTTAAACTTGGCGTTGCACGGTAGAACAATGCTTTTCATTACAAACACATAACTTAAGTTTCAATCAAGCTATTTATTCTTAAAGATGTCATGCTGACAAGTCACAATATTTCAAATTCTAAAAAAACTTATCACAATTATTTGATTTTGATATCATCTTTAATAATAAGTGACAATAACTTAGGCACAATTTGCTTCAATAATCACAAACAGGGATATTAACCTAATAAAATTTCATTATTATAATACTGAATAACTGATCTATATTTTAGTACGATTCTATATTCTATTTCTTCACATAATATATTATTTAATATATATATATATATATATATATATATATATATACATGTATAAGACCTTTTGAGTGCCTGGCGATTCCTGACCTTGGAGCGGTTATACGATCAGACATAAAGGCCACCTTTTGGGTGCCTGAGTATAAATGTTATACCGTGTATACAATTACCACCTTTCCAGTGCCTGGCTTATATTTTAAATGCATTTGCGTCATTTTGGGGGCTTGATATAAAGATACCACTATTGCGACCTTTCCAGTGCCTGGCTTATACTTTAAACGCATTCGCGGCATTTTGGGTGCTTGATATAAAGATACCATTATTGCGACCTTACAAATGCCTGGGTTTATACCTTAGACATATTCACGACTTTTTGAGAGATCGATGTTCGCGCGATTTTTTTTGGAGGTGTTTGTTATTTTGACTGACCTCCCCCCCTCCCCCGTCACTTCCGCTCCAACCACATCTGTCTTTCGCGTGTAAACTCCGGGCTGCACTATACATTTTTCATGTATTTCACACTAACAATTAACAATACCGCATCATATTGAACAGAATGACTATAAAAAAATAAGGAAGTGATATTCCTATTGTAGAGGTATTCAGTTTACATATTGATCTACACTCTTCTAATGACCTATTATTATGAACTAGATCTCATCGTAGTCTAAAAATTCTCATCGTAATCGTAAAACAACATAATTGATGGTGGCAATAGCCGCCAGATGTAAGTATGGCCGGCGAACCACCACCCTTATATACATTGAATTTTACGCGAGTTTTCTAGTTTATTACTGTTTTTAAATTCAAAAAACCCCTTGAACTTATAAGATGTAAGAAAAACGTTTAAGTTTATCATTAAAAGAATAATATTTCACCTATAATTGCTAGTTATTAAGTTATATTAAGTTAAAGTTCTGATTTGACGGTTTACCGACAAAAAATTTTTTTCTTCAGCCAAAAAATTCAGGCGACGCTTCCCGTATTAACGCTGGATGCGAGTATGTGTGCGCACGCATCTTCGATTCTCACCATATGGCTAACATATATATTATAAAAATACATAATATTGTCTTAAATTTTGGGATTTCAGTCTTGGGACTGTGAGTCCCGAGGTTCCCCTAATTTCCCGTTACATATTAAGGGTGGGCCCTCCGGGATAGGTCTCCCACCGTAAATTGACATGCTGGTCAAATCAAAACGAAAGAAGGAAATCATAATCTGACCTCGAGCGACGCAGTCTAGGTCAGTAATTAAGTGGGATACCCTAGGAAGAAATAAAAGAGATGCGTAACGTTATAATTTAATTTGGAATTACTATTATAATTTTTGGGGGAAAACAAATTAATTTTGTTCAATATTTAGTAAACGTATTTCGGATTCAGCGTTAATTCGGGTAAGTCGCCGAAGAAAGAAGGTATGTTAATAAAAAAAGTGTCGGTTGTAATTAGTCGCGGTATAATTTCTAAATAATGAAAAATAAAAATAATTTCATCAAAATAGTAAGCTCGGTTTCCTGGCCACTCAGGTATTGATGGTAATGAGAGAGCAGATGAATTAGCCAGGTCAGGTTCAGAATCCCCTTTCGTGGGCCCGGAACTGGTGTTCGGGATCTCCTATGGACATGCCAAAGCAGCAGTTGATACGTGGATACGGGAGGGGATGAATAGGGCCTGGACGAATTCAACCACTAGTAGACTTGCAAAAAGGTTATTTAGATCAAGCAAGAAACATGCTGAACAACTCATCTCTCTCAGAAGGGATAACATGAGGTGGGTGGTTGGGCTCTTAACGAGCCACTGTCACCTCAGAAAACATCTACACAGGATAGGGATTGTTGCAGACAATACTTGCACTAAATGTGGTTTGGCTGAAGAGTCCGCAGTACACATTCTTTTAGAGTGTGAGGCATTAGGACGAGCCAGGCTATACTCTCTAGGCCTGCCGGGGAAAGAGATGGAAACCATCCTAGATAACCCTATTGGTAGTATCTGTTCCTTCATAAGGATGACGGGTATCACTAGTTGGGTGTAGGAAGGAAATTGGGGCGGCAAAAGATCTTTAGGTCGACTCCGGTGAGGCCTCTGAAGGTGGCTTTCACAGCCCAGAACGGAAAAAAAAGCTCGGTTTGGTTAAAAAGTTGTTTGGTTAAATATTACAAGTTTTTGTCGTAAGGTTATGCCGAAATAACTGTGAATACATATATAGACATACATAATAATTCAAATATACATACATGGCTATAAATATAAAAAATAAATGCAAGTGATTTTAGTTGAATAATCAGAACGTAATCATTACTTTAAATTAGGCAGCAGAAAGATTAGAATTAGTTGATCGTATTTTCTTTGGCTTAGAACCATGAGATATTTATGTCTGTTAGCATCCTGCCATACATCTTATCTGCTGATAAGCGATTGAATGACATTCTAAAACACTATTTTTATCGAAGGTCAAATCTTTACAAAAATATATTGAAATACTAAACTGACTTTAAATAACTTTACATTTATACAACTTCCGAAATAATAAATAGTAATTAAATAAATAATAGTCCATCCGTTTCGTCGGGGCTATCTGCGCGCGCATCACCCATTGTCCGTGTAATCACCACACAATGGACCCCACAATTCTACAAATTACTTTTTCTAGCATGTATATACTTCTACAAGAAAACCAGTAGTTTACCTTACTTATCCCCACCCGAGAATTTACGTATTTTATCGACCATTTTTATTTTTTCTTCACAGGTACCTTTTTATAAGGGCGACAGGAAGAAATAATTAACATAGTGGTAGTTTTTGAAATTTTCGGTATTCTATTTAGACTTAACGTAAGCATCAAATTGTATAAAAGTATAAAATTATGAAATTTTATATAAGTATCATTAAAAAGAAAAAATATATATTGCACAAAAAGAAATAAGAATTTATTCGAAATTTACTTATTATACTATACTTACGAAAAGAAATATTATTTTTGTGAAAGAAAAAAAAAAGTAAACAAGACTACAGAAATTTTTAGCATGGCTTTAGATTTTGGTGACGAAGATTTTGAACGTATTATTATTAACAAAGATGCATATTTAGGTGTAGAACATATACAGCGCTTCAGCGATTTAATAAAAGAATGTTTTAATACTCATTTCTTAGGAATGGAAGAATTACAAATTTATGATATGATTACTCCCGCTTCTCCTGATAGATCTAGAATTCAAATTTTATTTCGGCCTTTAACAGATGATGACATGCTTAGAGGTCACTTTGTGTGCAGTTTTTTTTGACACTGAAACTATTTATATTTATGACTCATTAAATGAAAAGAAAGATCATAGTCACTTATAGATTAGTTTTGCTAAATTATACCCATTTTATTTTCAATCTGGAAAGACTATTAAGTGGCCTGAAGTTCAACTTCAGAGTGAGTGTGATTGTGGTATATTCGCAATTGCTTTTGCGACATCTCTTGTACATGGTATTAGACCAGATTATGTGCGATATAACTGTGATAATAATTATATGCGACAATTTCTCTTACGTATATTTAGAGAGCGTTCTATAAAAAACTATCCTTTTCATTTAATTCAAATTCCTTCTTGGCATCTTCAATATTTAATGATCAATTGTGATTATAATATCATAAAAAATGGAGGACGTCTAAATGATTATCATATTGAAAGATTTCATAACCTACTTTTACGGTTTACTATTTACAAGCCTCAACATACCGGGAGACTTCAAGTTCTTTCAAAAATCAAACCAATGGCTGAGGGTGAAAAAAATATTCAAATTTTGTTTTCTAATTCTGAACATTGGTTATGTAGCTATTACGATGGTAAGTTATTATATATTTATGATTCTTCAAAATCTGATACATTAGATGCAGATTTTAAAATTTTTTGAAAAAGCTTTAACCATTTTATTTTAACAAAAATGAAAAAGATTATATTTCCTTCTGTAGCCCAGCAACTTAATGGAGTTGATTGTGGCGTTTTCGCGATAGCATTTGCCACTTCATTAGTATTTGGTCATGATCCGCAAAATATTACTTATACATATTCCTTAATGCGTAATCATGTATTTAAACTTTTAAGTGGAAATATCTTAACTTTGTAACTTTCTAAATACTTTGCCATCAAATACTGTTGGCAAAGTAGGTACCAATCAAATGTGCGATACCTTAAAGATGCTATGTTAAAAAAAATTAATACCGAGGAAATTGAGCTTGTTGCCGAAGATACAATTCGAGCGAAGAATATGCACAAAAAAAGAATAAAGTCTTTAATGAATGATGAAGCGGGTAGTTCACGAACTGCAGGATTAGCTAGAGTAATTAAAATAAAAGCTGTATCAAAAATTATGATAAGACGAAATATTGATGTTTCTATCGGCTTGGCTAATGGTACAATAGGTACTATTATTTCTGTAACAAGAGATAATAATAATGTTGTCGACACTATTAAAATTGAACTTACCAATAAAAGACAATATTCTATAGAACGTATAGAATCTAAATTTCAATTAATGAGGAATGCTTTTATAATAAGAAAACAATTTCCAATTTGCAATAGTTATGGAATAACTATTCATAAAAGTCAAGGTCTAAACTTAGAAAATGCAGTAGTTGAAGCTGGAAAAAACTTTAACTTGTAAATAAAATATAAAATAATATTGCTCATGTTATCTTCTTTAGAAATATTTTAAGTTTTAAATTGAATTTTCGATTTTTAACTGCTCACTTACGTTTTAAAAAAATCTAAATACTATTTTATTGTTGTTGATGATATTATGCAAGTTATATTCAAGTCTTTGTATAATCCAACTTCGAAATGATTATTAATATAATATATGCTCAATAAATTTTATATTATTGGTTTATTAATAAAAATTGCTTTTCCAAGATGGTAGTATTTAGGAATTTATTAATAAATCAAATGTGGGGTGATATGACGCCCACTGGAATAGTGTTCAGAGACAACCCCCACCCCAGTATGATTTCTCATGCTTTCGCTGCCTTATTTATTAAATTACTTCAGATACAAGGAAAAGGAAAATGTAACAATGTGTTGAGTAAGTTAAAGGGAATAAAACGCAAGGTCATACTTACGAAAGTTTTACCTTTTTGAAAGGTTTTTTTGTTGAGTACTATCTAAATTTATTCTAAATTCTGGACAAGCAGGGTGATTATCACCAGATCAATTATCATGGTTGATGAAATGTATGTTAAGATTACATATATGTCTTGAGTTGCCTAAATCATTGATTTATTGTACTACTGGACGGTGAAGTGCAATTTTCTCTCCATGTAATACTTAGGAAACAACAGTTTATATAAAACAATACAATTTATCCAGGGTGTTCTTCCCGACCGATTTGTTGAATTAATTCCGTTAAGAAAGGTAAATTAAATGGATAACACTTGTTTTTTTTCTTGGGGGATCCTCGGCATCCAAGGGTTCTTGTCTCTGAAAAACAACATAACTTATCAAAGGCGTACTTACACCTCTATTCATTTCTAGAAATAAAAAAGTCTGACTATTACGTGGCATAGTATGATTTTATAATTTGAGTGACCCTCAAAAATAAGGTAAACAATAAATAAACGTTTGTCCTTCATATTCCAGACCTAATAATAGTATTTTTTTAATCAATTAAAAACATTATTAAATATTTTAAATATAATTGTAAAGTTCCTGAATACAAATGTAGTCAAATTTGCGACCGGGCAAATATTAATATTGTGTCCAACTGTAAAATAAACAGTGAATGGGCGCAGGTAGAAAAAACACACCATGTGACAACGTTGCAGTACTCCCTCCTTACTAAGCATATGAGGTCATAACTAGATATCCACAGCCTATTTCTACTATTTTTTTAAAATTTGCTACTACAAAATATTGTTTGTTCGAATTTCTATAACTAACTATAAATGTTTATCTAGACAATCTCAAAACCAACCCCTCACTTCTCCAACCATCAAATGTCAACCGATTCTTACTTTATAGAGCACAAGTTTATTTGTTGTTAAAATTATATAATATTTGTGATGCAATTTTCCCTTTTCTGTTCAAATATATTTTCTTTTACTGCTACAGTAAAAATATAAATACCATATTGTTCGTCATTAACAAATAAAAGTTTTTACTCTCTTGTAATTGTTTTATAAGGTTAACAAGTTTTCAATATATACGACTTTAACATTTTAAAATGGAAATCATTTTCAAATCTCGTGTAAAACGTCACATGAAAAATGCGTTTATCAAATCTGAACTCAATGCTCAGTGTGTTCCAATGAAGGAAGAACTACTTCCTGCCACAATTCTTCAAATGTCGATGACTAACCTATAGCCCTACATGTAAACAAACCAACTGTGCGAACGGAAATATAGTTTATTCTCTGATGAGATGATAATTGTGAATAACATGCGTCCGTGATTCTGTTTTGGATGTGGGCTGGGGGGGATGTTTTTCTGTTCTTGTAAAACTGCAACCTCTATTATTTTCACGGTGTCTCATTATTGTATTTTCAACATTGTTCTATTTAACACGAATCTTAAAAACAACAAACGTACTTTCTTTGTATAATCGTAATTAATTTAGTATTATAAATAGCCTTTCCTAAATAAATTGAAATCTTTAGGCTTATTAAAAAAAATAATAATAACGAGATTTAGATTCGAACCAACTACCTAAGATTTAGAAAAACAAAGATTAATATAGTTCCTCTATATAATAAAAATAAAGTCCTCTATAGACTTCACTCTGGCTGTCTATCTTCCCGTTTTCAGGATAATATTGTGAACTAGGGAAATTACCAAATTTGTGCTTTAACTAATAACTACAGTACTGTAATTCATTTATTATTGCTAAAATTAAATAAATATAAGACACCACAATTAAAGATCCTTTACGAAAGTGCTATCCTTCTGCGCCAAAGAAGCCTATAACTTTGACCATACATAGGTTATTGAAATAAGTTATTGGAATTTTTGAGTTCTCCAATATTCTGCTCGAGTTGTTGAAGAGCTATAGTACGATTTATTGTTTAAAAACTTTGAAATATTTTCCAGGACTTCTTCAACTTTAACGTCAGGTAATTTGTTGTGCCTCCCACCTCTGACTCATCCATTTTAAATTTATTACTTTAAAAAAAAATTCCTTGCCTATATAACACTCTTAAAGTGTGCTTCAATATATACATACACACAAACTTTCTTATTTAACAAGAAACAGTTCTTAGACAAAGTTCGTTATTGTTTTGATCCATTCACTTGTTTACAATTAATATGTAACAGTAGTAATATTAATTATCTTAATTAAAAAATGGCATCGTTATTGCTAAGATAATCAAGATTCCTAAAATGTAAAAGGCATACGCTATTTTTAATTGTTGGCAATATGAATTGGGATAGTGTTCGCTTTCTTTAAGTCTAAAGGAATTTTAAAAACAATGATTTTCCCGAAAAGATAAAACGTCAGGCTCATTTAAAATATATTTAAAAATGTCTCTTAGTGTCATAAAACTAATGGCGACCGTTTGGAAATTTCTAACCTAATATACCCAAAAACAGTACATTTTAACAAAAAAATTCAAGACACCTTTTTGTAGCACTTTTAATTCCCTATCGGATGTTGTAACTTCAAAAGAATCGGATGAAGGATAACAGTTAAGTTAAAGATAATAACAGCGTACGTAATCACAATATTGGGATGTTTTGCATAATTTTATTAAGATTTTTAAGTATATGCAGGATGTTTTGTAATTACTCTGCAATATTCTAGGATATGATTCAGCACATAAGAATGAGAAAAAAAATCAATTAGACATGGGTCCGGACAAGCTTTGTTTCCCCATAGCCACCAATTTGTTTTTTCACTAAATAATTTTTATCTAGAGAATTATATGACTGATTGAGCTCAAACTTTGCACAAAGTTTAATTTAACAATGATCTATTTAAACAAGATAACCGATTATATACAATAAGGTGTTTGAAAATTTAAAACCTGAATTGCCCAAAAACCGTATGCCTACATTTTAACAAAAAATTTCAACAAATTATTTTTGTAGCCCTTTTCATTTCGTATCGGATGGTGTAACCACCAAAACAATCGGATGAAGGATAATAGTTAAGTTATGTGTAATAATCGGTTTGTTCAACCCGGCATCTTATACCAACACAGTAAACACAACAATATATTTGTGTGTACATATTATGCTGTTATAATCCTTAACTTAACAATTATCCTTCATCCACTTGTTTTGATAATTACACTTTCCGATAGGAAATTGAAAAGTGCAACAACAAAGATATATTGTAATTTTTTGACAAAATAAATGGTTTTTTAGTTTGTTAGGTATGACATTTTTAACAGTCGCCATTTTTAAACGCATCATTGGATATAATCGTTTATTTTTTTTATAATAGATCATTATTAGGTATAACTTCAAGTCTAGTTTGAACTCAATTGGTGAAACCGTTCTATACATATGATTTTTTTGTGAAAAAACGTACAGACAGACAGACGAAAAAGTAAGCACCGTTGACCTATGTTTATATTGTGAAATTTGTTTGTCTCGATTCCAGGAACAAATCCACAAAAGGGGACCAGAGATTTCGAGGGCATCCTGTATATTTGCAATTTATAATATAGCAGTTGTATGTATTAATACTATTATCTAAAGCACAAATAACAAGATAGGTTAATAAGGTCGGTTCCACTAAAGGGCCTAGGGAAAATTTGTATTACCTGTTTCCCTAAACGTGACGATCCTAAGGTGGCCATTAGCAAACTTTTTTTTTACATGTAGTAAGGGCGTGTAATTTCGGGAGTGGTTGTGAAAAAAAACATATTTACTTATATTTATAGGTATGTCATTAACGCATGCTTCTAACAGAACCAATTAGTGAAAACCCGGTGGTCCTTTATGGCCGTTCGGGTTCAAAACCTTTCTATAAGTTAGGTGGTTTATGATATTTGTTAAGTGTGAGGATTTCCCAGTGTATTTTGCCGAATATCTCAATTTCTTGTCTTTCAATGACCAGACAATAAATGCCCTAAGGCTGGGAAAAGTACTATGACATGTGTTTTGTTGTTAAACACTACCAAAAGTAACTGTCTAGGCTGCTGAATTAATTTAAGACACTTTTCTGCTTAATTGCATAACTACAATTAGGACTGTACAGTATAACATACATTTTAGGACTGGGAAAAGTACTATGAATAGAATGTAGAATAGAATAGAATAGAAAAGGTACTTTATTTTGACATGTATTCCATACAAAATATAAAATAAATTCACAATTAATTAATTATAGAAGATAAAATAAAATGAAATAAACTTAATAATATTCTTTCTTTACAGAGTACTTTACAGCAATGGTCTTTTTGACCGTCAGCTGGGTTGGCATAAACAAAACAATATAGTTAAAAATTATACTATGAGTCACATATATTTACACATATAGACCTGTGTGTATATAACCTTCCTTCCATCAGTGCACCCATACATATATAATCATATAATTATACAAAATATTCAATATAAATTACTACAGAACTAATTAATTTGGCACCAGCTATACAATTAAAATTACTTACATATATAAATAGATTTACAGTAATCCTTCCAAGAACTTAGGTGTAACCCCCCTTCCCAACCAAAATTTTGTGTACTGTTACAGTTAAAAATTAAATTCATTTATTATTCCCATCTAAATTTCCATTCAATCTTCATGAATTTACACAATCTCCACCAATTTCTCCCATTTAATAAAAGTTAAAATTCCCCCTATTTAAACTGCGTTTGAAAAAGCACAAATTTCTTATATCGGCTAGGATAGGGCAGCGAGCAATAAAATGGTAAACCTTCTCCTTTTCATTTATGTTGCATAAGGAGCATAACCATATTTTATCGTTACACCTTGCTTTGATGATCCAACTTATTGTTTGTATATCATATTTATCAAATAAAACAAGTCTACTGCAGAGTTGAAAGTCAAGGTCCCGGTACTGTTTATGATATGTCGCATTTCTTGCCCTCTGTAAACATTCTCCCTCCCAAGTAACTCTGACCGCTTCAATAACACTAAGCATCTGTTCCCGTAGCCTAACAATATTGCTCATATCCACATCAATCCCGTATTTATATCCTAACACGTTCCACTCCTGGTACCAGTAAATGCCACTTTTTATTATTTGTTTAGCAAGAATGTTTGGCAATCTATTCTTTAGTAAAGCTACAACCCTTAAAAGAAAATTCAGGTGGATTCTCAATGTATACAAATAAACCTTTTCAAACCCTCTTTCAAAAAAACAAGACATAATTTGGGGTGTTATTTGGCAACTTAAATATTCTTTTTATAAATAATCTAAATACCCCTTCCAATTCATCGCTTTCCTTGTAGCCCCAGACCTGGGAACTGTAGCATAAAATCGCCTTCACAATAGAATTAAAACATAATATAAACTTGGCACTAAGTTGGACCCTCTCGTTACCTAAAAGGTTGTGCCATACCGCGATTATAGCATATTTTGCAGCCATAGATTTGTCCTTAAATTGAGTTTCCCATGACAATGATGGAGTAAGTATAACACCTAACTATTTATATTTATTGACAACCTCTACCCGTTGCCTTTTGTACCACCACTTCTCATTTCTACACAACTGACCCCCTTTCCTAAAAACCATTATTTTAGATTTACTTAAATTAACCCGAAGATTCCATTTGTTACAATAATTTTCGAGTTTATTTATCATACTCTGCAAACTACCAGGAGTAGGGGACATAATAACAATATCATCTGCATACAATAAAACACTGACCTTAAACCCTTCAAAATCGCATCCTCCATCTAAAATATCAGCCAAATCGTTCACAAATAAAGAGATTAGCAATGAACTTAAAATACAGCCTTGTTTCAAACCCATATTAGTTTCAAAACATTTCGTTACGCCCGCATTACACCACACTCCCGATGTTGTACCTTTGTAAAGCTCTTTTATAATATTCAGCATATGAGAAGAAACACCCAAACACGATAAATTAAAATACAGCGCCTTTCTATCAATAGTATCAAAAGCAGAGGAAAAATCTACAAAAAAACAATACAGTTTCGCCCCCTTCTTTGACAGTTGCAACTGAATCATACTAGTTAAGTTGAATATGTTATCTATGGTGGAATAACCCTTTCTAAATCCGGCTTGAAATTCACTAATTATTTGATGACTGTGTACCCAATTGTTTAATCGATTGTGCAATAAACTAGCAAACACTTTCGCTATACAATCTATAAATGACAGACCTCTGTAATTTTGCACACAATTGACATCCCCTTTTTTATGCAAGGGAAAAATTATAGATTTTTTAAAACTTTCTAGAACGCGTTCTTCCATATATATTTTATTGAAAATAGCCAATAGCTTTGAACTTAAAAACCGTGGGCCGTTTTTAAAAAAATCATACGGTACTCCGTCAAAACCTGGAGCCTTCCCATCTTTCAATTTTGCCAAAATCGTTTGCAGTTCTTGCTGGTTGAATTGCTTGTCGAGATCATTGTCGAAAATATACTGTTCCGTATAAGAAATATCCCTTGGTACAATAAGAGGATTCAAAAGATTTTTAAAATACTCCACCCATTCGACACAGCTAATATTTCCAGCTAATCTGCTTTTTGTATTTTTAAAACTTTTCATAGAATTCCAAAATTGTTTTGCATCTTTAACTTGCCCCAAACTATTTACAACATATTTGTAATGTATCTTACGCTTAGTTCTGCATAACGATTTAAAGTTTTTATTTGCCTCTAAATATGCGACTTTAACCATAGTTGAATTTGTTTTGCGAAACAGCATTAAGAGTTTAAAGGCTCGCTGCCTTGATACCAGACATTCGAAATCAAGCCATTGTTGTTTTTTGTTTACCGTAGTGTTATTATTTGTACTCGGTTTAAAGTGGGCTGCTTGTTTGATACAACGAATCATGCTATTGACATTTATCTGGTTATCATTCAAGACATCAAAGGTTGACATTTCCTTATCTATGTTTTTACCGAACAAGACGTTATCTGAATTAGTCCATTTTATTCTTGGCAACAATGGTAGTATACAATCCCCACCCCTTTGGCTCTCTGCAAGTCTACCAACTTTACAATTTACATAAATAGGTAGATGATCCGATCCTGCATGACTTATAACCTCAAAATCATTTACTATTTCTAAACAACTCACTGATACAACCGCAAGGTCAATTACAGAATTACCCATCTTCCCAATAAAAGTAAATTCTCCTTCAGCATCACTTTGCGTTCTGCCATTCAAAACCACTAATCCAAAATTAAGGATTAATTCTAGAAGTTTACCCCCCCCCCTTGTATTTAATATCCTGTCTTTCGATTTGTGACCACTCTAATTGTACTAGTTACATTAATATAATTATACATATCAGAATTATTTTGTTCGTTAGATATTCGGCCATTAAAATTACACAAATTTTCAAAGCTGTTCTCCCATTTGTTATAATTTAAATAAATTGGCAAAACCAACCAATTTTTAATTTCAATTAATTTTATATTACGTTTGCATACGAAACTAACTTCTTTAGTAAAGGATGACTGTAAATTTACACAACAAATAATACTTCCTATTGCCCTTCCAAAATTAGCATTTCTTTCAGCAAAACTAAAAAAATCGATTTTAAAATTAGAAAGACTCTTAACAATAAACTCTTCATCATGTTCAGATATAAATGTTTCTAATAACAAAATTATATCATACTTATTTAGTAAATGAAAAAAATAATCTTCACCAACCTTGGCTCTTAGTCCACATACATTATAAGACAATATTTTAAAATTGCTAACCGTCTGAGGCACTATAATATTGTCCAACTCCTTATGAGCTGATTGAGAACATTGTCCTGAGAAATTGGTGTTTAGTCCCTAAGAAGATGTTGTCTTCACTCCATTCTCGTCTGTCCGTCCTGGTTGCAGCTTCCCTGGACCGTCCTTTCTCAACTCCGCTATGCGCGATGATAAATCGTAGTTGAATAGATCCTTCAGCTTCACTATTCCATCCGTTCGGCCGGCCATCAGTGTGTTGTCCTTCCAGGTGAATTTGACACATTCTATTCTAATGTGGTCAAAAACTAACGGCATACGACGTCTTCCCAACTCTTTTTCTATCTCCCGTCAGACTGCAGCAAGGTAGGCTCGCTTTAATCTTACATCCTGTGTGTAATCCCGATGTACGACATAAGATGTTCCCTTTAACTTATTTACATTGGACATGATCCACCCAATATCGTCATCTGAAGGGAACTGGGCAATTATTGCTCTGCCCTTTGCTCCTAATGGATGGTTGAGCTCTATTGACCCACAAACCGCCATTACACTTTAACACTTCCACACAGAATTGTTTCACAAGGGCTTTAAAGTCTGTCTGACCATTCCATTTAAGACCTACAAAAATTAAATTGTTACGTCTAGATCTACCTTCTAAATCATTAAGCTTATCCATAATAACCTGTTCTTGTTTCTTAATACAGTCTATCTTTGCTTTCAAAACTTTGTTCTCTTCCGTCAGACTTCTCACCTCAGAAGACACAATTAAGAGGTCTTTTTTAGTAGCCAATGTTGATAATTTTGTATCTAGCAAGTTACTCAACCCAGTCATTAGCTGTCCATGCGTCGTGTCACCTACCTTTGCATTATCCATCTTGTCACAATGCGTTTCCGACATTCCTAACGAAACACTTGCGTCTTCCGAAAATTCTGGCAAACTGTACGCCCTGAAACGTTTTAAACCTTTCGGATTTTTTGGGGAAAAATATTTGTCAATCGTTGAGTCATTCATAGGCCCGAAAAATTTCTCAAATTCCGCAAAATACGAAAAATGAAAATAATACACAGGTGAGAGGTCTATCACTAACCTGCAGAACGAAACGTTAACGGAAACTAACGTTCTTCAATAACGTAAATATTTATGCTTCACACTATAAAATGCAATAATAATAATTGTAGTGAAATATTAATAAACTTTGATACTTAATACATGTTTTTGTAGTGGACTATACATAGGCTACTTAAACAGGCGGGACCAAACTCGCTGTCTCATCGTAGACACGCACACTATTTACACACACACACACACAAATTAAACAGTACACTTAACATATATTTACAGTATAACATACATTTTAGGGCTGGGAAAAGTTCTATGACATGTGTTTTGTTGTTAAACACTACCAAAAGTAACTGTTTAGGCTGCTGAATTAATTTAAGACACTTTTCTGCTTAATAAATCGCATAACTACAATTAGGACTGTACAGTACAACATACATTTTAGGGCTGGGAAAAGTACTATGACGTGTGTTTTGTTGTTAAACAAATTTAAACAAAAATAAAGCATGCCTAATTGACATGCTTGGTGCATATTTGTTTGAAATCGATCGAATATTTTTCTCTCTAGCTTTTTATACATACAGACATACAGACAGATATTTTGTAAAAAACCACTTTTTTGGACTCAGGGGTCCCAAAACGGGTATATCCACAAAAATCTCATCATCGATTTTTTTTTGCGAACACTATACTTTCTCCATACTATAGTATAGTGTGAAAGTAAAATGGTAACTAGTTAAAATATAGTTTTATTTATAAACTTGAAAAAATAAATACCGTAGCCTACTTGTTTGGAGAAATAAATGTAACTATCTTCGTCTTCTGATTAATAATGTGTAACATATTTTAACATTCTGTTAACTATATTATGAAAACGAGGACAACGAATGGCTGAACGGGAGTTGTACCGCGAACAGAGGATTATGTACCCTCTAGTTATATTTAAAATAAATAGTTACTTCATTAGTATTTGACAAACAATGGTATTAATGAAAGAAAGTAAGTGATATGAGAAAAATTTTAAATCGATTTTTTTTTTGTATTAAAACTATACAATATTGTTATGTGACGCAAAATTTTACTCAAATAATGTTTCAGACAAAGTAATGTCAAAATTAAGTTTATTGGAGAGCATAAGGTCTTCAAAAGGTTCTATTTAAAATAATAGCAGGTCTTCAAAAGGTCTCTAAAACACGATGACTTATATATACCATGGTGATAACAGGCGTCAGAAAATAGAAATTAACAGGAACAGGCGTCAACTAAAGCCTTTAAAAGGTTACTTTTGTAACTGATCGTGTAAGACTTCAATAGGTGGCATTTGTAACTGATCGTATATAAGCCTTCAAAATATCGTCTCCCGTACATTTCACACCAGGCACTCTAGGCATCCAAAAGGTTCGTCGACGTTTTCGCTTTATACAGAGGGCACAAAAGGTCGTTTTAGTGTATGAAAACAGACCTTTTGAATGCCTGAGTTCAAGCACTCCAGGCCTCCAATAGGTCGTCGCCCGTACCATTAGGCACTCGAAAGGTCTTATACATAAATCTATATATATATATATATATATATATATATATATATATATATATTAAATTTTTTAAATATTTTTTAATATATTTTATATTATATATCTGTAGTGTTTTATAGGTGGAAAGGTAACTTTAATATTTTATATGTAATGAGTGTTTACAAATAAAAAAAGAATATTTTTGCAGTAAACGAATAAAAGGCAACTGGAGTAAATATTAGGTTATCTGTAAATTATGATTTGTGTTTACACTCGTTTTAATGTTTATTTTCTACGTTTATTTTATAGTTATACTTTATTTTAGCACCAATTTTTTTTTTATTTTATTTTTTTTTAGTTTATAGTAAAATGTTATTGGTGACAAACTAAATGCGATTCCATTCCTTATATTTTGTTTTATTGTAACTGGGGTCAAGACAAACAACACTTGAGTTTTTCTGTTCGGCACTTCCCAGACAAAATCCCACCAACTGAAAAGAAGGCACAACCCTACTCGCGTATGTAAAGTATGTTCTGAATAAACTACGAAAAATACTGGCAAGGCTGGAATAATGAAAACCTCATGGTGGTGACCACATTGCACAGTGCAATGGTTAGTAAATGAACCTATGAAGTATACAAATTCTTTTGAAGGTCATTCTTTTCTCTTTAAAATGACTTTTTTATAACATGTTATAATATTACTTCAGTTAAAAACACAGAATGTTTTTTAAATGCTACACAAACCCTCAGGTAACCATGCCGAAGTATGTATGGGCCCAGGGCTCAAAGCAATAATATTATTGTGTGTAATTTACATTCATGTCTATATTTAACTGAAATGTTGACTTGACTTTGTAATTTCATTTCTCACATAAAATAACTTCTGCTTATCTAAATATGCCAGCCTATCTCATTCGAGCACACATTTTTGCCTATTCACAGCTACGTATTATGAATAAACTTTTTTAATTTAGTTATTAACAAATATGTGTTTTAACATTAATCTATGACTGACATTTCAGTCAAAATATAAAATACCATATATTTCCATTTATTCGTAATTTTATTTATATATATATATATATATATATATATATATATATATATATAGGTGAATAGCTGAAATATTTGGGGGTAAAATGGGGTAGAGGAGTGAGGATAGGGGGGCATATAGTAGAGTACTAACAAATGAATTACCTTATATATGGTTTCCACCAGGTGACTTCTTTTTTTTTTAACACTAACGCGTTTCAGAGCATCTGCTCCATCTTCAGAGTTCTGTTCACTCAGTTGAGATCGTTAAGAACATCAAAACATAAAATGTAAAAACAGACGGACATCTATTTTTAATTTTTTATGTATCAAGACCTAGGTGGGAGGAATACTGAGGGTGAAAGAGGTGGAATGAATGAGGGGAAAATTGTAGTGTTAGTTGAGTCTTAAGTGAGGGACAAGCCAAGGTGAGCAAGTATGAATTGAGTATGGTTTGTGATCTGTTGGACGAAGAGGTTAGGTAGAGAATTGAGGGAAGGGATGCGGACGGAAGGGCAGTTAGCCTGACGGGGTAGTCCTTTTGGGATAGGTAATGTGCATTAGGTACTCTAGAGAGTATATGAATGACGTGTGAGAGAGAGTTGGGAATTGGTTGTTGTTTGTGTAGGCGTTAGGGAACCAAGGATCTCGGAAAATGAGTAGTGAGGAAGGCAGGATGGAAATCGGGTAGGAATGTTGAGTGGAGAACCCAGGTAACTTGGAGTGAGTTAAGTCCCCGGCGGAACATGAAGGGACACCGAAACCGTAGTGGTCGTAAATGGTGGTCTGTTGACGATCACGGGCCCGCGACCATTCTGGACATCGGGGCGAAGCTGAGTAATCAGTCATAGGTAAAAATGGTACCACGGGGCATGGGAGCCCTGACGGAGCTTTACCCCGTCACCCATGCGCATGAGAATGGACTTGTGGGGGTATTGGTGCTGCTGGTAGAAGATATTCTTCTTCCTCCTTCTTTTCTTGGGGGTGGTTGTCGGTGTTGTGCCGAAAGGCTCTACATACATCGGCACTCCCAGTTCCAGTAACTAGTTCAAATTGAAACTCTTTAAGCTACACATGAACCTAAACATGTCCTTAAAGCTACAGGAGGAGGTAAATTTACATAATTTAAAACAATATTTTTGTTGTAGTCTAATCTAGACTGTTGTAGACAATTACAAAGATGTAGAGTTTTAATTTTTTTTCGATAACTCAGTTATCTTATGTATAATTGGTTATTAAACATGAAACACATATTTTGTCAAATTAACAGTATTTCAGATTTTCAAATTTAAAGAGTTTAAATAACCGCCACTTTGAAATGAGTAAAAGAAATCGAATGAATATTTCTTAAATTGAAACTTAATAAAACTATGAAGAATTACAAATTTTAACTCCATATCATTTATCGTTATATAGACGTAATTTATTTTGCTAAAAAAAGAAAGTGGCAGCTAGATAGAAAACTAAGCATGTTAGAGATAAAGATCAAATGGACTTTTCATTGGTTTTGATTTGAAGAATAAGGTCCTGAAGTTTAGAACCGATTTTTGAAATCACCCTGTATATTTAACTTTTTGAAAATAAAAGTTCTTATCTTTCTTGTGTTATTTATTAGAAATCTTGATAAGTTTACAAACTTTTAAATGAGTTTTCAGAGTTCAAGTATTTGAGTTTGAATATGAGAGTTTGTTCATAGTATAATTTTATTGAAAGTTTACTAACTTATAAGAAGCTCGAAATTGATATAGGAATTTATAACGCTTTGTTAATATATTAAAACAAATTGTATTCAATAATAAAGATCTATATATATATATATGATAAGCCATAAATGGAGAATGAAGTTCTACGTAGAATCCAATAATTAAAGTTTTAAACATAAACGCAATGATTACGTTTAGGAGAAATACATTGCGTCATTAAATTAGTAACACTATTTATTATTTTATTATTAAATTATAATTATTTATACAAATTATTAAATTATTTTATTTGAAAACGTTATCTTAAATTTAACTATTTACACAATAAGTTAAATTACGACACAGATTAAATATTAAATTTGAATTAAATGTGTTATATTATCAGTATTTATGAAATAACAGAGAAACCATAACATATATATTATCCATTATAATATATATCTTCAAATACGCAACATCTGGAGTGTGATTTAAACATAAACTTACAAACCCCAATACTGTCACAGACTAACTGATCATTCTCCCACCAGACATTATAATATCATCTTCCAACACACTTCTTATGAAGAATGGTTGAGAAATTACTAGTAATTTGATACCGATTGTTATTGTAAAAAGTCATTTAAACCTGGTAGCGTATGAAATGAAAGAATTTTGTAGGATTATTTAAATATACACGCATAAATATATATGATTAATTATTATCTTCATAAAAAACATTTAATTAATCTCTTCTTCAATTACTTCAATTTCCTTTAACACACAACTTGTCATTTCCACAGACATGCGGCAGGAACTGGTACACGTGTAAAAGAACAAAGGAATGTTTGTTATATCATTGCATTGACACTCTTATCCTGTATGTAATTAAAATTATGCTTCTTATTAAAATTTAATTTGTTGATTTATAAATTGAATGTGTACTGTATAACAATGACACATTTATCACTCAATTTTTTAACATACAGTTAATAATTATAGTGCAAGAGTGTAAAAAAAGAGAGATTTTTATATATTATAATATATAATATAATATTCTTCGGATTCCTTCCTATAGATGACCAAAGTTTGAGAGACAATATATATCCTGATATACAGGATGAAAGGTAGTCTACCAATGAATTGGGAGGAGGAATTAAGGACATCGATTTTTTTTATATCTGGTGCTCTTACTGTAAGAATGATAAATAATATCTGAGGAGAAAGCAACAACATTCACTTCTATATTTATATTATTTCATAATTTTAGAATACTTAATATGTAACAATTCACTTATTTGTGATTTGTACCCGCCTTTGTTCTTTTATTACCTCCTCATAGAAGGAAGAAATGGAGGGAAGAGTGTTTATTATGAGAGTGACATGAGATAAAGTAGAGGGTAGGTAGTTCGAATTAGCCAAACGTTTGAGTTCTTCTTTCAGTTTTATGAGTTTATTTAATATCATATATAGTAAAAGTTATCTATGTTTATTTACCTATCATTTAGTACTCATAATATATACTCGAAGTTGTTCTGATATATCAATAACAATTTTCTAACTCGTAGCAAGTATACAACATCATAAACATTGCAAATTATTTACCTCGCTACAATAATGTTCAAATCGACAGTTACAACTTTGCTTTACTTTTGATTTCAACCAAATGTGATGATAGTCCATTACTGGCACAGCTACACTTCTACTACTGACTTAGATATAATAAAATACTCCAATACTCAATAATAGTTTATTTTTCCGAGAGTTGCATATGTTATCGTTAATATTGTAAAATAATTCGGTTTAGTAAATAAAAAGAAAAGTTGGAATTCTCTATTTGACTATTTCCTACATAAACCACAATACATTTTGTAACGATATCTTGCCATCATGTATAAATAAATGTAATTAATGATATCTAATACTAAATAATAGAATAACACATGTAAAAAGAAAAGGAAAACTAAATTAAAATATAATAATTATTATTATAGAAAACCAATATTATCTGATGAAGGGAATAAGCGACAGTGGTCAGCTGCAGTTTATGATTGCAAATTTAACGGTATAGAAAAAGAAAGTACGTGTCAAGCACAAAAGAGACAGAGATTTCTTTAACCTTGGCGGAGCATTATGCGCCGACAGAGAAAAAAAACTTTAAAAATAACGGGATCTTTGGGGAAAGGCAGATGTGTTGCAAAAGTGTACAAAAAAGGAGAAATCGAAGGGAAAGCTAACACTAAAACAAAAAGAAGAAACTAGGTCGATCAATCAAATGCGATCCTATGTGAAAAAACCAACGGGCAGATTTGAAACACATCAATGAACAAGGAATAAGACATGTTGAGAAAGTTGGAATATCCTGGACGAATCAGCGATAAGGACGCGAAACTCATGTTAAAAAAGAAGGGAGAAAATTCGGTAGGGACCAAAATTTCTAAAGGAGAGTGTGTCTTGAAAGGGAAGCCGAGAGTCGAGGACTGGGACCAGCAGTAGTCAAATCTGTGATCCAGGAAATCTCCGAGAACAGTTGACAAAAGAGGCAAAAAGGCGTCTCTAAGTCAGCTTAATTAAAGTAATTGTTGTTAGAAGTAAAGTAAGAATAGAAGAGAGCCAAGCAGAGTTTCAATAGGGGAATCACCACTACAAGTAAAAATGAATTAGCATTCATCGCCGAAAGGAAGCTGGAATCAGCCACTCGAGTACATCAGGAAAGGAAGTTCATCAAAGTGCATCAAAAAGTGTGGTGAATTAATAAAGAAAGAGTTTATAAATGTGTTGTGTAGTGTACGGTGAAAAATCAACCAATTGATGGGAACGACATTGGGATAAGTACCAAATTGTTATATGTTATTTAAATCATTATAAATATATTTCACTTAAATTGAGCCAACAAAGATCCCAACCCGAGATAAGAGTAAATGTCAAAATAGAATAATCAAAACTGAGCAAACCGTGGCAAATTCAAAATAATCCTAAAGTAAAGTAAATAGTAAGAAGTATAAAATCCAAAGATAATTATATTAGCAAAATTAATTCAAAAATCTTAAAGTAAAGTTTTCTACATTTGTAATTAATTGTAGAAAGTTATATATTTTTCATAAAAAAAAAAAATAGATTTAAGATTGATAAAATTATTGTGTGTAAAGATTCAAGGAAAGACAGTTACAAGGCCTTGAACAATAATAATGTATAAAATAAAAAACCCATTGTCAAATTATTATTAAAGTTGGTTAAGGAATGACTGGAGAATGAATAATATTAGTTAAGAACCAATAATTTGATATTATGTAAATGCTTGTTTTGTTATAGATTTATATTTCATTAAATGTTTAAAAATTCAAAAGGTAAAAGTTTGTTTGCGTATTAATTATAAAAAACCACAAAAGTTGAAAAGAATAATTATTTATGTTTTATATTGTCGCCCAGTAAAGTAATTGATAAATTAATTGCTAATAAACTAATTGCTAATATAAAAAAGATATAACATAATTTCGTTATGTAATATTTGGTCGCCCAACGTAGAGGCAAAAAGTAAAATTATTAAATAATATAGATATAACATAGCTGCGTATGATATAATTTGTTTTTGAGAAAAATAATTTTACAGTTAAACTCGTCAAAGAAAATATGTCGATGATACTTCGTCGATAAATTTTAAAATAGTTCTTATTATTTATTTGTTTGCCAGCTTTGTTTTTGCGTGGATATTGTAAGTATGTCGCTATTAGATTACAGGCATATGACTTGTATTAACAAATTTACCTCAAAAAGTACAAACTTATTATAAAACACATTTTAAAGTGTCATGTAATTTCTAATATAATTTTAAATAAAGTCGAATTATCTTAGGTTTTGATAGTTCTTTTATTTTGTACACATGAATTAATATTGTGTGTGTATAACGTGGACAAAAATTAAACTTGAATTTAACGTTTTAAAGTATCTTTATGACATTGTCACCTTGATGATCTGTTTATACAATTTCCGATCATCTTAATTGTTGTTAATAAAATAATTAGTTTAAAAATTAATTTGTATTTATAGTAGTGTATAGGCTACATGGAGCCAAACTATTTCACATAATACAATATGCCTGGACTACATTTGAATAGTTCATATTTTGTGTGCAAAATACGGATTTTTTTATTTTGGAAATTAGTACACCAACTATAATTCAAAATCCATCTGCGTAGGGAACATAAATATTAAGAACAAGGCGACAAGTTATCAGATAGTAAAGTGTCTCATTAGTAGGAAAAATATTTTTTTTTTTAAAAACAGCGCTAAATAACACTTTTAGCAATTGATTTATAATGTACGGTACAGTTTATGTAAATATGGTATTTACAATCACTAAAATTGTTTAAATGTCCATTACCTAATAATAATAATTGTAATTAGTAAATTTAATGAAGGTTTATTCCGGATTTATGAAACACAGAAAATAGTTGAAATTACAGGTGACTTTAAATTTAAAATAAAATCACAGAGTACATTACACTTAATCGTTTACATTTCCATACAGCCATTTAATTTGCCTCTTTCTAATTGAACGTCCATGTCAAGTCTCCACATTTGCAAACTCTGTCTTTCTTGTATACGTTTAAATTTAATCAAATGGAAAAAAAGTTCCTGTTTTGGGTTTTGGGAGACTAGGTCTGGAGGAAAAAAAACAGCCAGATATGGACCTTGTATTAACGTCATCACTAAATAACAATAAATCAATCCAATTATGGAGTTGTTTACTAGAGATAATTCCACTTAATGCAATTAGTTTGGTAATAATTACACTCAAAATTAGAAGTAAACCCTGCTACAATGTTTACTCGTATGTTAGACGACTCCTTTAGTGCCTTTTGATAATTATTATGATTGATATGTAGTAAATCATTATAAAAGTGCATATCAATAAATAAATGCACTTCGTTATTATTATTTTTTTTTATTGCTCAACTTATGACAAACTCAATTTATTGGTGGTTTCTTCACGAGATGTATTTTTATAAAACTTTGGACACTAATAAACAATGATTTATAAACATAATCTGATTGCTGGTCAAATATAATAAATAATGGTGTTGCTGATTTATATTGATATGTTTTTTTCTCTATTTTAGATGATAAAACAATTTCAATGTATTATTTCTCAAGAATAGTCACTGAAGAATATACTTATTTCAAAAATTAATTTTAAAGTTTTAAATCACCTTTAGATGATAGTCAAGGTTACATCAAATTTTATCTCTAAACTTGCTCCTCTTAACAACCCAGTTGTTTCTTGACAGAAGGATCATAATAATATTTATAAAGACTATCTGTGAATATTATTTGAAAGATTCCTGCTATTTTCTAAACCACATAAATAAACTAAACAATAAATTTATCGCCACGAAGCCTGAATTTTAATTTTTGATATGAGTGGTTGACTTAAACTTTCAAATGCACTAAACTATATCTTCTTTTAAATCATCCCCTTGTTTCTAAATTGGGTGCGGAATACCCGAATACCTAGAGACTTCGGTTAAGTCCCCTGTGGAACATAAACAGAAACTAAAACAGTAGTGCTTCATGGATGTATGGTCACTGTCTCGCGACAATTATGGTATGGGGCTTAGCTGAGCCCTCAGCCATAGCGTAAAACAGTTCCACGGGAGCATACTAAACTTAGCGTGTCGGAGGTTTTCAGTTGTGGAAGTGTGTGTGGTGTTAGTACAGCTACCATGATAGCTTTTATTTTCCGTCCACCCTATGTCCTTGAGCGTGGGATTTCCTGATGTAGCCGGTCCTCCTAGACAAACTCGTCATTCAAAACTTGTTATCATAACACCAAATCGAAACGCAGTTTGTTTCATGTTAGTAATCGGAAATCAATTTTACGCTATGATAAGAAAACAATTTACCTAATTTTATCGTAATAAAATATATTATTTGGTTCTTGTCATATATGAATAATAATAAGTTTTATTTTTTTAGAACTAAACTTTTTCAAAAACTCCGTCACACAATCTCGCAAAAGGAAAAAAAATAAAAAAATAAATCGGTAGCTCAGTTCTAGTCTTTGCCGTCTGTTGACGACCTTGATTAATATTAATTGAGTTTAATGATTGCAAAAATCCGTATTTATATTACGACAATATATTAATCTAAACTTCATATTAAGTCAAATCACTTTATTTCTTTATTACTTTAAATACACGTGTAGTTTTTTCTTGACTATATTCATATACATTCGTTTTTTTAAGATTTATCTTAGTATAAACCGACAATCAGTCATAGAATATTCGATTGTTTATTGATCAATGTTTTGTTCAAGGTAATTTATTTTATTTCTTTAGTTGTTTTTAATTTGAATAATGTTTCTTTTATCATAGATAAATTGAAGTTAATTTTTGTTTGTTTCTTATGTAAAAAGAACATAATAATTTCCAAATTTACTAAATAAAACGAAAAACTTATGTAAGTTGTCATTAACTTATGTTATCTTAAATTGAGTAAACACTCAAGGTTAGTATATTTGACTTTTAGATTTTTTTTCGTAAATATAACCACCTAATTAGTAAAACGAGATCATTCTTGAACAGTTTCTACTAAATAATTTTATGTACAAATAGATTTTCTTCCTAATTTTATTTAGAATTTATTATGTTATTGTTAATCGTAGAATCGTTTTGTGTGAGTGTAACAACCGCAGGTAATAACCTCAGGTATGTGATCATCACCTGAGGATGATGATGGCATAGTCAGTAAAACGTCGTTTTGTATTTTTATTGTAAAAACGGAGCTAATTTTGTGATAATTTGTGTTTTCATTAATTTATTGAATATCGGATAATGGGGATTACGTGAAGAATAATAAATATTTATGGTCCAGGGCCATTTAAAATATATCTGTTAGATGTGAAATAAACGTTTACTGAATATTATAAAAATTGCACAATAAATACAATTACAATGTTTTTGTACACCTATATATAACTATTTAGGTATGCATTATTGGGAAGTAGCATAATAAAACAGATCATTCTGTAATTTGAATCTATTTTTTTATTGTTATTCTCCATTTTTATACCTTATATCAATTGATGCTCTTATTGTTACTTCATTTACTGTTCACTTTTGGATATTGTTATTGATACTGTTCGGCTCTATAGTTATATAATAACTATATATTATAAATCCACAGTTCCTGACTGCTGCAGAGTTTTAAACAAATTTCATACCAGTTTCTGTAGTAGCCTGCACAGACCACACTTTATTAATAAATATTTTATGAAATCTAAATTAGCTAAATCCGTAAAGTGAGAATTTGGATTTGTACTATTTAGTAGAAATGTTTATAGAATTTGAGTGTTATACAGATTTTTCTAACACCGGTTGCACAAATTATACACTATAATAGTATTGAATAAATAGTAATAAAATAAAGTAAAAAATGAGGGAATATCTTCATAACAGATTTTTTTAAAATATTTTAAAATTTTAGCTGATATAATTATTTAACCATTTATTAATTCAAATATATTTTTGGTTTTTAATGAAGAACGCTCTAAACAATTTATAATACATAATTTGATATTATGAATTTACGACGGATTGAAATATAACAAAATATTTTATCCTTTTTTCTTATTGTCTATATTAACAACAATAGATTTTGTATAGCAATGCATTTGTGTTTTAAAATATGATATCCTAAAACTTCAAATGTTATTGGTTATGGTTAATTTTTATTCTCTAATCAGATTTTATATAATTGTACTTACAAGTTTAATATTTATAATATTGATACTTGATGTAAAATAATGATAACGTATTCTGTTATCTACTATAAATAATAATTACTTTAAATTACGGTGGTTATTTGATTAGTATTTAATTTCAAAAATATGTTTCAGAGAAATGTTTCTGCCATTTTTGCTTCTCCTAGGATTATTCTGTAAAGTGTATGCGGGCGTAGGAGACTGTAAAAATCCGAAACCATTAGATAATTTCTCAATTAAAAAAGTTAGTACTGTTATTTAAGTTTTTCAGTGTACTTTATACAAAATATGTAGTTATATTTTTAGATGACTCTCTACATTTAAAAGTTTTCACTTCTTTTTTTAATAAACTACGACTATGTATGTAGGTATTCGAAAACATTAAGTGGAGGTTACTACCCACTGTTGACTTTCCTACATTTAGAATATGTTTAAAAATTTAAGTTATATATGTTGAAATTTGGATGTTAGATATAAAACTCCATAGACCAAAGTTCTGATTTTTAAAATGTTCTCATAAAGTTTTCAGGAAACTGGTTTATGTCATCTTTCGATGTAACGAACATAACAGATGCAGCTAGGTACAAAGGTGCCAAATGTGCAATTATGCAGTTTCCGTTAGGCAATGAAGATTCTAGTTCGAAAAAATGGCACATGAATATGATTATTGGGTAAATTTATTAGAATAGTGTTTGTTTAAATAATAATTAAATACTATGATATTGTATATTGTGAAAGGAATATTTAACATCGTGGTTGAATGTTTAAATGTTTTGTGCGTATTTGATTTGTTTTTAATTAAAATTGTCTTACTTTTCGTCTTATTTTTTTTCCTTTCTTTTTTTAGAGGAGACACATTATTGAAAAACTTACATAACATATACATATAAAATGATAGATTTTAGTGATTTGATTTTAAAATGAAATAACAAATTTTAACATATAAAGGTCACAATGTCAAAATAAATTCTGTTATAAATCATTTATCAGAACATGTAAAATAAACAAAATTAGTTTTAATTAAAATTTTCTATATTTCTACTTCTATATCTTTTAATAGAAATAACCATATCATATTTATTATGTAATATTTTATTATAAGATTTCACCGAATTCCTGATATAATATGTACCCATTGTTGATTTAGAAATAAAACAGCAGAAATAGGTGGTACGTACGTCTTGCCAGATCCTACCACAGGCCTCCTGAAATTAGATTGTAAGTAAAAAATAAAGTTAATACTATCAATAACTAATATTATCAACTTTTATTATGAAATATGTTACTGTATTTCCGTGTGAAGTACACACTTTTAAAATATGTTTTAATATTTATATACAGGAAGTAGTTTACAATTTTAATTTGTATTTTTGTCATAAAGTATTTAGGCCTAATTTAAGATTGAACAGTTGAAAATGAGTTTATTATTATTGTTTATTTCGTTTCATACTTCAACAATTAATAAATCATATTTACTAAATTTTATGTTGCAATAATGATTATTCTCATGAACTTTAAATTAAAGTATTATGTAGTAAAAAATATATATTATAACGTTAGATTTAAATAATGATTTACGTTGTATTTAAATATTTAAAATGAAATATAACTATAAGCACATTTTTAGGGTAATATTTCAAACAATTTGGGGGGGGGGTGTTGTTTATTAAAACCGGATAATTGAGATGTATTTTAAATAGTAGTAATACAAAGTTAGGGAACATAATAGCAAATGATTTATTATAGTAGTTCAACACCTAATAAGGAATTTATAATTTACAGTTATTTCACAGAAAGTTTAGAAAGTACTGTCCGTTACAGAGTTTTCCGAAATATACGAAAACCAAAAACAATTTTTCTTTTCAAATTAAAATTTTGTTCATTTTATTTTTTCTACTAGTACTCACAAAACTCATGAAACTGAGAAATTTTGTTTTTAAAATGCAAAATTTACTTTCAAAGTGATCTTTTTTTGGAATTTTCTTTTCATATATAGGTTATTTAGTTGATAAAAAATTGAAAAGATAAGAATTCACATACGTATTACATTTTAGTGAATACACTGTATATACAACTAAGTTTTGCTGTATATTTTTATAGTTTGATTATATTATTTTCATCGCCAACTTACTGTTAAAAGCAACTTGGCTTGGTTTCAATTTTAAATGACATGAATTGTACATTTGTATAAAATTCAACATTGGTTTTGAAAAATTATTTCATAGTTGATCCTTACTTTATTAGAGATTTTTATATTCGGTACGATTTTAAACGTTTAAGTTCAAAGATTTGGTGTGGACTCTTAACAAGGTAGACTGGACATTTTATCAATTGATAGCTACAAGGAGAGTAATTAATTACACCGTGAAAATAAGAAATTTGATTCTTTATATTTTAGTTCACACAAGAGATTATTTTCTGAAACGTTAAAAGGATAAACGTCTATTCAAACTATAGGAATATTGTTGTATGTTCGCTAACATTACTTTATATATTGTGATATATAATTTTCTTCGGTTATAGAAATAGGAGATAAACTACAGATCAGGAGGTTTTAATACTGTTATGTTCTATAGCTAGGATCTACATTATACTATTTCATAACTGCAATTATGTGACGATTATGGGAAGAAATGAAGTAAATGCAACATCTCCTTATACAAAAATGACTTCATACCTCTTAGAGAAGACGAAATAATTCTACACTTACAAAACTTTTCCCAAACAGTCTAATCATGTTCTATTTAATGTATAATATTAAAACATGTTACTTTATAGTTTATACTAATATTGGTTCTCATTAAATGTGAATATAAAATATATAATATTTCAATGTTTCTTCACTCTCTTACCACATTCTTGTTAGATTAAACTGTACTGTATTTAAGACACCATATTTATACCAAATAAAACGTTTTAATGCATACTGAGAATTATTGATCAATCAGACTGGAAGAATTGGTAATATCTTAAAAATTATTTATAAATTTTCAGTTGTTCCAACGGTAAATTACTATAATTTAGATTTTTAATATTATTACAATATTGTATATTAAACATATTTGACATATCGTCAGATTTTTACATAGACCATTTATTTCAAAATCTATGTATACAATAATTTAAAGAGCAAGTCAGGTGAAGGCAGTTAATTGAAAAACTAATTTATTAACAATATTTAAATTTTTGTGGACATAAATATACACAATTCCCATTACACGATATTTTCTAATAAAGAATGTCTTCTGCAAAAAAAATCATTAAATTAACGATTCAGAAAAATTATTATTATGTACAGTCATACAATAAATAGAGTAAATGGAAAAACTACATATGTATTTACATTTAACAACATATATTTACATAAGAAAAAGTAAAACCTAAATACATAATTTTGAAAGGAATATATATTCATACATAACTCGGGAAACTTATAAAAATAAAAGAAGTGCTTAATGGTTATATTATAATTCTTAAACACATTTTTTAGAACATTCAACACAAACTTTGAATATAGTAAATTGTTACAACGATTGAATAAATCAGGTTCTTGCACACAAACAACACCACTTTTAGAAAGCTGAATCATAGGTTTGAAATTATTCTTATTATTTTATTACAGACAATAAATAAAATGATATAAAATTCATATAGTAATTTTAAATATAAACCAATAACAGTACGCAACTGAAAAACGATTACATAAAATTGGGTATTAATCAACGTAATTAGAAACATTTTGATGTTTAACATATTCAATTACCGCATTGTCAATCTTCACTACTCTACTACCACGGAAATATTAAGCAACTTTAGCAAATAACGTAATATTATTCACATTTCGACCCATAAGTGTGCTTTCGGTTAAATATAAAACATATTTCAATGTTCAATGATCTCTGTAGAGAAATGCAAAGTAAACATTTTAAAATATTTTAAATTTTTAAAAGATGTAGTGACAGAATAATCAATTTAAACTGGAAAAAATATATAAACAGTAATTAACGTTAGTATATAACAATCATTTAGTAATGCAGCTAATGCCGTTTCGTCTTCAATGAGACAACGCCAGGCATTTGTACATTATATTTAAATTGAATATAGTGATTCAAATCAAAAAAGTGTTTTATATTATATGACATGTTTGTATAATTGTTTGTAGCCTACAATATTTGTGAGAATGTACAAAAGCCTGATAATGTCTCATTGAAGAAGAAAAGCCCGTAGCAGCATTAATAAAGGATTGTTATAGCCTAAGGTAAATTACTGTAAATTAAAATAAAGAATCCAGAAATTTCAACTTATAGACAAGTGTTGTAATTATGGAACAAAACATTTTTTATCACCAAATTATTGTATTTGTGTAAATATATATATATATATATATATATATATATATATATATATATATGTGTGTGTGTAAACATTTATTACCATGGATTGAAATCATTTCATTGATATAAAGAGAGCCAGTTTCATTGATATTCTATGTTTGTTGAAAATACAATTAATATTTCACTTGTGTTCTAAACTCGAAATCAATATATTTAGTTTAATTATATGGTTTTGTATTTCATTTAAATTAATTTGTAAATGTTTTGATTCAATATTTGATTTATTTCTAGTTACACTGGAGAAAATTATATATGACTATACGGTGATGTGTACAGACTACAGTACTTGGGCCGCAACTTATTGTTGTTTTCAAATTTCTCCTGGGCACAGTTCAGGTAAAATAATAATATAAAACCAAAATTAATTAATATCATTATGTAAAAGCATGTCACTAAACATATCGTACATCTTATAGAAGTGGCAAAGGTTGAAGATACAAATTTATTGTCAATCATAATTTTGAAATTATAGAAGGTGTATAATTATTGTAGCCTATGAAATCTAAAAACCATAACAACAAACTACCCATAAATATCGATAACAATTATTCCCCACATTCTTACCCAAAACCAAATAGAGATTTACGAACTTGGAGAAAAGCAGTATTTTAACTGTTAGTGTTAAGCTTGTTATCTTCATTTAGAGTTATATAAATAATTATTTCAAATTGTCTCACGTTTTGGTCAAAATATTTCCATCGTATAGAAATCGGTCTTGTAGTTTGAACAGTAGAAGGTTTCAGAAACTACAAATTGAAAACATTACAAACAATCCTTTATTGTGCTCAAATTGAATATCAAAAGTGAAATTTCACCGAAAAATACAACATCAATATTGGTACTGTGAAAATGTCTGTAATACATATTTGTGAAGAATAAAAACTTTTTGGCTTTTATTTATGACAATAAATATTAATCCAACTTGTTTTTAGGGATTGCATGGACTTAAAATTGTGTTAAATGTTGAGTTTGTTAAAATCTTTGTTAACACGGCATATTCCACATTGAGGTTAGTAACACATTTTGTTATATCAGAGAAGAGACGTGGCCGAATTAAAAAAAAAACTTCTAAATAATCTAATTCAACAAATATATATATTTTGATTTAACAAATAGATCAAATAATCTTAATGGACCTCAATAAAATTACGGCCCTTGCAGTCATGTGAAGTGTAATTTGATTTAAACTCCATGTATGAAATGCAAATTATATTCGACTCCATTGCTTTGTTTCAATCTAAGTCTAGTCTATAAGCATACAGTACAATGTTTATATCAGTTTAATGACAAGTGGAATAGCGGAAATTACCACACCAGTAGCCACAACCTCGTCAAGATAATAATATTAATGACTTGTATTATATGTGCTAAACCTGATATGCATAATTTTATTTTAGTTATTAAACAAATACAATATTGTTTCAAAAATATATATTTAGCATACATGAAGAAACTTATAAAGTAATTTTATATTTTCTGTTATTTTCTCAGAATATATATTCTTGTTGCTGAGAGATAAGTCAAAATATGAAAAAGTAACTGATTAAGAAGAACTGAAGAAATGCTATGAAGGTATAATTGATAAACCAGTGAAAGAAATCAATGTTGTTCCACAAAATAGTTGTGAAACTCAATCTTATGGTTGAAGCGTAACATACGGTTTCCATTTTATATTTTTATATTATATTGAAACATATACTTATGTTTTGAAGTAGTAACGTCATTTGTTAAAATCACAAATATAACAGTAAAAAGCATAAACTTAATTATGTTAGTTTAATATTTCTTTTATTCCCTTTAATGTCAATGTTGTAATTGTTAATGTTTAATTGTTAATATTTGTGTAGAATGGCTGCAGGTATTTTTTGGATAAAGGTAAAGAAAACTCTTTGTAAATTATAAGAAATTGATGACGATATTGATATTTAGTAAGATTTGACGATTTAAATATTAATACTTTAACTGTAGATAATAATAGTGTTTAAAAACTCTAAATATGACAATTTATTGTAAAAGTCAAAAAAGTAAATGACTCTTTAAGAGGGATTTTAAATTATTCTAAAAATCTGCGTAGTGTGATAAGAGTGCTCCTTTAAAAGCAATCCCATTGACTTTTTGGTAGAAAATGTTCTTGGATTAATTCATTGAAGTCGTTTAGAAAACAGGAAAAGAAACATTTAGCCGTTTCAGCGAATTGAAACATAAAATTCTCTGACTCTTCCATTACAAAACTCAATAAACTGTTATTCGTTATTGGTAGGAGAAGTCGATTTATAAGCTAATTCAACTCTTACATAATATTGTGGAGTGTTGTTTATTACATTTGGTATAAAACTAAAGCATTTTTTTTTTACTATTATTGTTATGATATGGAACAATAAGTTTTTGCATACTTATACAATTAAAACCATATCTTTCATTGATATAACTGAGTACGTACTTTGTTAAATTTTTAAAACTGAATTATGTCTTAATTAGACCGCTACAACTATTTTGAAAACATATTAAAGATATTTAATAATATGTATTTATTTTAAACATTTTTTGGGAAATATAAACCTAACATTACGTCGTGTTGTGCTTATAAATCCAAAATATATCAACATTTAAACAACAGTTTATACATGTTCCATTAAAAAACACCAAAAAAAAACCAACATATTTTTTACTTTAAATAATCCCATAGACGTGTAGCTAACATTCTCAAAATTGTTTAATCAAAATTAATTCATAATACTTTTTAGAATAAATATTGTAATTTTTATTCTAACAAAATATGATATTTCATTTAATTTTTTTTTTTAATACTTTGTGGTAATAAACTGTAAGGGATATAAATCATTGTTTACGTACTTTATAAGAGATTTAAATTTTATTTGTAAAAATAAACTCAATATAACGGACACAATGACGTCTATTTTAATTTTAGTAATTTGATTTGACAACACATTTTTTATTTTATCTTTTACGCATGACACAAAATTGAATAAAATGTTTTGGGAGTACTGCCAATAAGGTTTCAAATATTCAAACATTAGTAAATGATTATGATAGTTTTCAATATTAGATCAAAAATAAAAATAAATATATATATGTACGTCAAATTAGAGGTCGATATATAATTTAAAATTTTTAATTTTTGTGGGTGTAAATGAATATAAATATAATAACTTTTTAATTTTTATGTAAGAAAACCTTAATACTTCTTTAATAATTGTGAAATTTCTATGCAGTTCATTAAAAAAATATTATAATTACACAATTAATTATAAGTTAATGCAATTTCCAATTGATTATAATATATATAGACGTATACACATTTCTTTCACTCCGAAATTTGTCTTGTCTAAAATCGTTCTTATCTATAGGGTATAACTCAATAAGGGTTAGCATTACCATCGTTTGATTTGTCTCATCTTCCACAAACAGACAGGGAAATAAGTTATCTTTATTAAAAGCTTAGTTTAAACACCCCAAATACATATCCTAAACCGTTCATATTCTATTTCAAACCGTTATAAACTTATATAAATATCCATATTAATAAGCTTATCGGCTAAATATACATGAAACTTCCTTCAATTTTTCCAGGGGCTTGAATATATAGAGCAAAATATTCAAATTATATTATTTAAAAACATAAATATTTTATTCATATTATGTTGTTTCTAAATATATGAAAACTTCTGATTATTGAATATTAAAGTTGACGTGTATTGATTGTTATGTTCTTGCATCTCAGAATTTTAAACTAGAGCATCACTAATATTATTTTATTATCTGTTTATACATTTATGTATTGTTTATTTGTTATATAACTATTTATATTGTTAGGTTCAATGTATTAAAATTCATTATAATGATATATATATAAGTTATGTAGAGGTTTTTAGCTTTAGTATTACTTTAGTTCGTGGAATATTAACGTTTTAGCATAGTAAGCATTACCATTATTTCCTTGCCAGAGCCTTTGTTAGCCAGTATTAATCGAGGTGGCACTCAGTGCACAGCAAATGTACTTCAATAATTAAAATCTTGTTCAATTATTATAAAATGTGGTTTTTTAAATCTACGTCCTCTAAACCAAACCATCACTAGTGCAGTTGGTAGGTCGCATCGGGAAAATTAGTGCATATATTTTTTCTTCAGATTTAATTGATTAACCGGAGTGTCGAACAGATCGTCTACGATAAGTGGATGTTATCAAGAGAGATCGACAGTTAAATTTAATAAGCGCATTTTATTAAATTTGGCACAAATAATCAGCAAATTGAATATTTGCAAGCGTGGAGTGAATATCTTCAACTAAACGGTAAAGCGGGTATCCCACAAAGAAGAGAGAAGAAAAATCGCGTGTAGTGAAGTGCGTGAAGTGCGACGTGTTCCCGCGAACACGGAAAATAACACAACAATTAGCGTTAAGAGTTGTGTTAAGGTGATTCCAGGAACCACCAGGACCGTTAATGCGTACTAAAAACCCAAAATCACTCGAAGAAGTACTCAATATATTTACAAATGATTTCCAGTTTAAAAGTAACAAATTATTTCAAACAAAACCCCCAATACATGTCAATTCGTAAATCAATGGCTAATCATCAATTCCATCAACAAAATCCTTACAGATCCTGCACAACCTAATCCTAACTGGGTAAACAGACAACCCTAAAATCAACCACAAAAACATTTTGTACCTAACCATATTCCAAAAACGAATCAAACCTATCAACCAACGCACATGAGTATCTCCACACGTCAGACGGGAAACACGTTAAATAAAATAAACTTTATCACGTGGTAGGAAAACCAATAGATGAGCAAAATTACGATCATTCGTTAAATCAACTAACAGAACAAATGACAGACTGTTACCTATCGGAAGAATTAGAAACAGTATATGATCTTGAAGGCTTTAACGATTGTAACGAAATTAACAAAACACTGCAAGAAGATAACGCATACGGAATAGCGCCCGAAAATGAACAAGCACAAAATCATTTTTTAGGACTTACCATAATAAAAAGAAATTCTACATAATGCACATTGAAGAAAACACTAACGAATTTCCGTATATTTTTGACCCCAAAACCAACCTAAAAATATTAATTGACACAGGTAGCACCAGATCTTTTGTTAACAAGTAGATAGCATTCTAGTTGTTCAAAGATACTTTAAAACAGGAATTTTTTGAAGTTTCCACAGCACATGGTATCTCCAAAGGAAGATTTAGTTGTAAATTACCCTTACTAGGAAAAAAAATTACTTATTTAATTTCCACAAAAAATTTGATTCACTACTAGGACGCAATACATTTAAAGAATTAAAAACAAACTTGGATTTTACTCAGCATCAACTAATATTTGACGGAAAGAAAATCCCTGTACATTATTTCAATACTGAAACAAAAAATAAAAATATTGTAAAAATAATGATAAGTCTCCAATGAAGTTCACAAGCCATCTCAATAAAGCAAAATCAAAACAAATAATAAAAATTAAAGTAGGAAATTTAAACAATGAAGAGGGGATAATATCGTACAAACAAGTCAATGGACTAGATATACCGCAGTATTTAGTGAAAATTACAGAAGGGGAAGCTCTTTGTCCCATTGTAAATATTTCAACTAATGACCGTCGTCTAATGATTGAACCCTTAAATGCCAAACCTCTAAATGACGACGAAATATGTAAATATGAAAACAGGAAATCCACAATGAAAAAACTACTAACCTCAATTTTTCAAATCAATAAAACAAATTAGACTTTACAAAAATAAGAACAGACCACATGAATTCGGAAGAGAAAAATGAAACTATGAATTATTTCCTTTTGTAAGTGGTGCAAGGAAAACAAAGTTGAAACTGTAACTGACAATATTCTTTTATTCAATATATCTCAAATATCCAAATATATGAAACCTACTTCTTTATTGTCCAAATAATGAATTATAAAGCGTTGTTTAGTATAAATGAAAATGTTGATTTCCATACGTTTAATAGATTGATTTGTACTAGTTACAATGTTTATTTGCTGCTACGAAATACAAATTTGTTATAACTTTTGATTTTTAAGAGCCGTATGATGTAGTATGATATATAATATCGTACGAGACTCGTCCTATATATGTGTTTCCGCACTGGCATGACAATCTTGCGCTAGACTTCACAGAACTATCACACTCGACCGGAAACACATGCCGGACTTGTAACGTAATATACTATAACAATTACAATCAGTCGGTGATAATTGTCGATCAATTTTAAAGTTGCAAAATGTTTTTTTCTCTAAGATAACGGTACAGTAATTGATTTATTCCTGTTTTAACTAGCGGATTAAACCCAAATATCATCAACAAGATTCGACGAAGGAATGCCAAAAGAATTTAATTTAGTTCAACTTTATTATTTTTTTTATAAGTAAATTAGATTTTTTTAAATACTTGACAGGCCGCCACTTTAGATTGGAGTAAAATAGCGATTTTTTCTCAGTTTTGCACAGGAGTTTGGAGGGTATCGAGAGGTGCCTTTAAACAACAATAAATGAAAAGCTGAATTTATTGTTACTATATATATATACTATTATAAATGGCATACAGTTGAAAAGTGTAACAGCTAGTTAACAGTATTAAAATATAATGTAATTCATAAATAATTTTTAATTTAAAAAGTGTAACAAGGTAAAAACCAAAGACTAATTTTAAAATAAGCTTCGTTTAAACTTCAAATAAAAATACTGGATATATAGTAGTCCACTGATAATTAAAAATTCAATTAATCTGGAAAATGTAGTTACACAGAGTCTGTATCACTTCTTCATCATATAATGGTAGTTCATTGTGCGGTGTATATCATCTTTAGTGATTCAATTTATGCTCTACGCCAAAGGTCGAATTACTCTAAGCAAATAACTATGGGAACGCTACTAAATAGTTTAACACTTCAATCCACAAACACTCCGTGTGTTATGACATCTCGGGCGACCTCCATATTATAACTCAACCAAAGTTTAATTATACAATGGTAGAATGACCTTATCTAGGAACAATGAAGACACAGTACGGTGTTGTTATCGCAATAACACTGTTACAATACATGTGTTTATTCCTTTGCTTACAACTTTATTTTAAGAACTATGACTCCATTGTTTTGAAGCATTATATCTTTACTAAGAATAATTTAGTTATTTTATACTTAAAACAATGAATATTTAATTATCTATATATAACAGTAAAAGAAACAATTTTAATATGTAATATCTTAGGTATAAGCTCTATTACATTTTAATATATTTTATTTAAAACATTTAAATAAGTGATAGTGGGGTATATTTGCAATTCTCAAATATGTCCTCCAACGTATCTCCCATTAGAAATCCTGTGTCCAGAAAGGGGTAATGTAGGTATAAACTAAGGAATATCAAATATTGAATATGAGACTGAGTGAAAAAGAAGGCAAAGAAATAGAGTGCAGATTATTGTACATAATAATGTGGAACGTTGTGTTCCTTAGAAAAATTAGAAAAATGTTATTAAATACCAATGTGATCCACCTTACACAATAATGTAATTACTTTATTGAGATAAAATGTGACCCTTGGTAATGAAACAAACTCATCTTCTTGTAAGCAAATATTACATCTCTAAACTACTATTCACTTGTGATTTTAAAATGACAACCAGTTTGTATAAATAACATTAACATTTTAGTAGATCTATTTAAAAAGAAATTGAAAACAATGCCTAAAGAGTTATTAAAATCTCATAAACTTATTGAAAATGGGTTATTATCATATTTAGTAAACAAGTAATCAAATGGTAGTTTACTTGTTACTGATCACGTAAAACGTCTTAGTAAATATTGTATCGACAGCATGTTATTGTATTCTATCAAGAATCAGTTGATTTTCTTCAATTAGGATTAGAGTATGAAACAGAATTTTTGTTGACTTGAACATGGAGTTAAGGAAACTAATTATTTTACAAATAGTAGAAGAAAAAAATCAGGAAATAACATTGAATAAAAACGGTAATTAACCAAATATATTAAAGAATGTGATGTTATAAATTCCAAGAAGATCACCTCTACAATAAAGTGAAAATGTACACAACGTTGATCACATTTTGTGTGATCAGAGGTATTGAAACTAAAACTATTAATTAGCAAAATACTCTATCTAAAAAGTAGTCCGACAGGAAAATGATAAGGTTGCAACTTATCGGTGAAGGGGGAATCTGTAGGGATAAATATTAAACTATTGCTCAACATATTTGAACTAAGAAAAAGCTTAAATTTAGCTAAATTTCTTATAAATGTAAGAATTAATAAATAAACGATAGAAGAATTGAAATAATTACTTTAATCGAAAAGTTTATTAGTACCGAAAAAGTAATTTCATAATGCATATTTAACAGTTGTTCTGTAGAAGTAGGAGTATTGAAAATATTAATAAAAGTTAAAGATCAATTTCCATTTTAATATGAATTCCAATGAAAATTTGGAACAGTCTACTTTGCCTTTTTGAAATGTGTATCAAAAATTCTGCTCAATTTAAAAAACAATCAATAAAATAACAAAAATCATACATTAATAATCAACAAATATATTCACCATTGGTTATTTAAACTGCGTTAATTGCTTTACTATTTTTGTCATAAAATTATCTTTATATTTACAGGAACATTTGTATTGTACTGTATTGAACTGATAAAGTTGAACATTGAATTCAACTGAACCAATTTAATATATTTTAAACACACATAATTTCGGCACAGGTAAACTGTGTGTTGGGAGGGTAGATTGTTTTTTGTATTGCCTCATTTATCTGTAAAATACGAAATAGTAATTGGTCGGTTTCACATTTTAGTTCTTATAACAGATAAACCTGTATTTCTGACATATAAGTTGTAAAAGGTAGTGTTGATATAAAAATGGTAAGAGAATGATATCCTTATTTATTACATTGGGTTGAATAACCTAAACATATATATATATATATATATATATATATATATATATATATATATATATATATATATATTGTGTTTATATCCTAGATAGGTGTGTCAAGTTTATTAGAGAATCCTTTCTCAACTCCTATATAAACTACCCTTCATTAACCTGCGTGACTTAACTTACTTCCCTCAGCTCAACCACGCCCAAGTATCAACGTAGATAATGAAATTATATAATTATCAAGGATTTGTCGTCACTAAGTAATACTTAAATAAATTACATCACTTTATATTTTGAAAAATAACTTAAATACGCAAGTAGTAATAAACATTTATAAATCATTTAGTTTTATATTGTTTAAATTAATTTTTATTGTGATCTATTCAAACAATAATTTTCATTTTAAATGTTTCATTTAAGCTTTAAAAAAATGATTTCTAATATCCTTTTATATATTTCAAACTTTAAAGACATGTCGTATTTATTTTATTTGCAATTTGAATACATTGTTTTATGCATCCAGCCGTTAATATAATGATCCAGATATTACACGTAGTGTATTTTTTTTACAGAAATTAAAAATAGTGAGCTATAACGAAACATTTACATTCCAACCCAATTGTTTCATATCAATTAATCTAATAAAACCAATATTAACTGAAAGACGATTTTACAAAATATTAAATATGTTAAATCTAAGTTCAAAGAAATCAGGTAAATATTAGTTACACTAAAGAAACTTATGTCGACAAGTTTGTTTTTGAAGGTAGCGTGTTTATCACACTTCCGTTGCTGTTCCATAACTAAATCTAGCTTCAATTCATGTTTAGCGGTTGAATTTTTTACATTGAAAACTAATTAAACTACACTTGAAAAAAAATTACTGAATTATTATTTAAATTTTATTTTCAAATGCTAAAAAGGTCCCTAAATTAACCCAGTTCTAACAGAGTCAATCAATTACGTTGTTCACTATTACCATTCTACAACAGAATTGATTCTGTCTCCCATTATTTTAATTAGATATATCACTGGTAATTGTCCAATTAGGATATTTAGTCTTCGTTGTACGTCGTACCTACTTAGTTACAGATTCTTTATTGCTATAGTTAAAACGTTTTGGATACTGTATGTGATCTTAATCCCATTTATTTCCATATTTTGACGACACATGGTCAACAGTTACCTATCACCCTTCTTGGATACTTATGTTGATACTACACTCATATTAAGTTTCACATTTTAAACGTCGACAAATTAAAGCAATCTTAAGAGCCCCACTCATGGATACACAAATCTCTACTCTTAAATCAGTACTTCTCCGTCAACTCTTTGATTGGCCTCTTCTCATAATTTAGGAAATGACCTGTAGACAAGAGATTAACTGAGCATACATCATGTCATAATACAAAACACAGATATGGATACAGAACCCTTATGTGGAAATTTATCACATTTATTACTAATATTCAAGTAAGTTTTCTGAAACATTGAAATTTAATTTCTATAAACATATTTCTAGAATATTATGATAAGTGCAGATACTCATTTAAAATTCCTCGTTAATATTGAATATATATTCAATTACTAAAACCACTGAAGGATATTAGTTTGTAAACTTTACCTAATAAACTACATACTTACATTATCTGTAGCTCACCTAAGGACTTCATTATTATGTTAACATATAACACAGCTATTGTGTAAGATTTGTTGAGACGGGTATGAAATCCTGCTCAGTGTGTAAATGTTGAGATAAAATCTTTTTACATAGTTAAATCAAATTGAACGTTTCTAGTTTTATAAGGGTTGGTTTGAAAGTACACAGTTTAGATATTTTATTTTTTTCCTTTTTCGGTTATATTAAATAAATGCAAATATATATTTAGTATATTCGTATATGAAAATACCCCAGCCCCTATGATTTAAAATTTTGTAACCTGCACAATGACATTGAATAAGATTCGGATAGAATAAAACGTAATGAATTTACATAACTTTTTCTGTAAGTTGAAAGTTTTCAATTATAAGAAATACATTATTGTATCTGAGTTCACAATTTACAAAATAACAAAGCAGATTAACAAATAACAAATCAATTTATTTATCTCAAGAATCAGAATATATATATATATATATATATATATATATATATATATATATATATATTTAACACATAATATTAAAAATTAATAAAACCCTTAAAGAAAATTTTAACAACGATTAAAAAGAAAACCCACCGCAAAAATAAAAAAATTAAAATTTAGCAAACCCCCACTTTTTTAATTATGATTATGAAAAATATTTTTGTTTTCTGACCTTGACTCCGTTTAGCCGAATTACATTAACACCTTTTACTATACTTAATCGAATTAATTTCCTAACTTCTACAATTTTTTCTGCAATATCCAAAATTATTCATTGAGATCGGTTCAAATAAACCGTCGCAACACACACACACACACACACACACACTCATATATATATATATATATATATATATATATATATATATATATATATATATATATATATATATATATATATGAAAATATAGATATTTGAAAGAATATTGAATTGAATAATACATAGGGAGAATGATCATAAGAATGACCATGTACTTTATTTAGCTAGACACAAAAATGTTGGTCTAGGCAACAAGTTGCTATATGACAGAATACTGTATAAAGATGAATTCATATTTTACGATTAAACTCTAGACTAACACGAAAGACTTGGCAGAAAACCAAACTATGTTCCTAGTTCCTATGTTCCTTTAATATTCTGTCAAATTTTAAAGTTTCATTACGTTTAGGTAAAAACTATCTTTTTATCGTTTATATTAGACTGTCTATATATCTTTTACTGTATATCGTTATTGGATTGTTACCTGTCGTCATACAGATGTAAAAAATGTATAAACAAATTCATATAAAATAAAACAAAACTAAAAACTGTGTTTAAATAATCATTAAAAGGTATATTACACAATAAGACAGTACATCACATTAATAGAAATGTTTAAAGTTTATAAACGCTTCATCCCATTACTTATGGTAGGCGTTACATAAAAATAACTTAATAGACATATTTATTTTTGGTATATAATTTATGATTTTCTTGTGGTTGTCGCATTAGTAAAAAAGCAAAATCGTTTAATTATTGTAGGTGGTTACAGAGAGATGATGGAAGAGGGTGTTTAAAAGGGTTTCAGTATAAACCAAATTTGTATTTGACAAACAATCTCTTCTACAAATATACAGGTACGTTTTACAAGTTTATAAAATTACAAAACTTAAAATATTGATGTGTTTACTTTGTTATCGAACAAAGGTTTGTCTGACTTTTTATGGATTTTTTCTAATGCCATTTTAAAATTATATAGAAATCCGTAACGTTAAATATATTACTTTAGTCTTGACACCTGGTTAAGTATATACTGCAGTTTACGAATCATGCCCAGTCTTATTAACTTTAGTGAATTATTATTTTTGGTGTAGAAATTCTTTTTTTTTTCTTTTAGTAGTGTACTGATATTTAACAATATGAGTAATAATAAATTAACTATCGTTACGACTCCTATCTTCACTACATGTAACGGATTTAACACATAGATCCTAATATATATACACACACACACACAAGGCAACGAACACACACGTAAAAACATACCAAAGCAGCAAACACGTCTCAATTTAGCAACATATATATATGGCTAGAAATATAATTAGTAAAAGCAATTTAGACCTTTGATATCTTCAAAGGGAAATTACCTGACCTTTTCAATATCACTCAGGAAATTAAATAATTAAACCTAACTTGGTTGTCGAGCTTATAGTAATTTCCTTGCGAGTATTTCCATCAACATCATCGTGATAACAATATTATCATCCCTAATAACAATTCCAAATAAAATATACAAATATTAACTTAGATGAATTTGTAACCAGAATTCAATTTTACATCTACTAATATTTTAGGTTTTAAATTCCAAAACACTGATCATCCTAGTGTTTTGATTTACGTTTCTTTTCTATTTATAAGTTTAAAATAATTACTATCTAGTTTTATATTTTTATTTGTATTTATTAGATTACAACTAAACTTTCGCATTTTCTATAAACCTAAAGAGTAAAATAATATTTGTAATTCTTTGATTTGCGTTTTAGTGTTATTGCAAGTTATATACAATTTAATAAATTGTGCAATTAAAGAAATAATAACATATTGAACTAACAGTATACTAGAAATCCTAAATTACAAACGTGGAATCAACAAAATTGTGTATAATAATGAGACATTTTATTGGAGATAATAAATATTGATGATATTCAATAACATATAATAATTGTTGACCTAGTAGTTTTAGTTTATTATTAAAAGTGAAACAGATGCAATAACTATAATTAATTGACTGGTAAAGTAAGGTACTGTTTTAACTCAACCTTTGGCCATTTACTTTGTATCTTAGTTTATATGTTTGTGTGTGTGTGGGGGGTGTGTTATTTACGCAGTTGGACCAAACGCGTGCACAAATCGGTTTGCCATTTTAAATTAAGGTTCTTCTTAACCTAATTGATCGACATATATATGGAAAGTTTTTAAATGTTATTTTCTACTAAAAGTATTAAATTACAGGAGATAGAAAGAACAGTTGTAAAAGAAAACAAGAAATTTAAAAAAAAATACACGTATATATTATGTAGTTTTATATTACCGGTACCTTTTTTAAGTGGAATTTCTCACTTGACTACTCAATAATACATTTCCACACACGTTTGTAATCGTTTCATTTATATAATTAAAAATTTATTAGGTTACAATAATATAAAATTAAAATGAATATAGTATATTAAGTTTTTATTTAAATTATTATTATTATTATTATTTTACACAGACTTCCTCTTATAAAAAAGCATCAAAGGGATTTAGAGTAAAATTAAATCAAATATCGTCTCTTTTAAGCGTCCAATGAACTCATCCACCTGACTAGGAGAACTGATAGTAATAGAAGTAAAGGATAGTATTACTGTTAAGGGAGTCATAGTTACACATTGTTTATACATCGATGGTTGCAAAAGAAATAATAATTATAAACTTTTTTAGATTAGGAAAAAAATAAGTAGTGTTGTTTACCAAGGTTCAACAGGGCAGGTGGACTGACCAGATCAGATGTTTTCTTTGACGGAAGCTATACGTAACAGAAGTAGTCAAGGTAATATTCAGGCAGTTAGTAATTATTGGTCTTATCTTGATATTTAAAGGCATTTATAATTAGGTTAAGGATCATTGTAAAATACATACATATCTAAATTATTGTAAAATACAAACAATAAACACAGTATTGAAATGTAAGGTAGAATTATTGCACCTATAGTCCTTGGGTAGGGGAAACATTGTTCTTTATATAACCTAAGGGATAAAGGGATGTATTTCACTTCGTGATGTTACGTTTTTTCAATGACGTGTATTGTGTGTCAACTACATAACCATTTGGAATGATTTTGGTCAAAATTAACACATAACGATGTTTTGCTCGTGTATCACATTGATGTTCATGTTATTATTGTTATTTTTCTGGTAGCTGACGTATTATCAACATAGACTTCAACTATATTTATGAAATTATAATAAAATTGAATTACTAATGAACGTAACCCATGTTCAAAAGTAAAATAAAATTTGCGGTACAAGAATAATTGGATAATCACACATTTATATAAATTCTCATCCCCATGAAATATTGTTTGGATTATTTATAAGAGGGGAAGTGAATATGTCAAAATTCTTTTTTAATGCGTTCGTCTCTTCCACATCACAAAACAATGTGTGTGTGTGTGTGTTCGTCTCCATTATGAAAACACTGGAATGTTTAAAGCAAATTTGATGAAAAAACAATATATTTCATCTCTGATATTTCTTATCGATTTTTTTTTTAATTCTATAAAAATAACAATTTAGACATCATATACGATGATTTAGAAATTCATATAATATTACCAATTTAGTATTTTTGTTACAATGTTATATTTTTCTTTTTAAATTGAAACGATTTTTAAACTGGTTCATTAGTTCTTACTTTAGTCACGAATATAATTTTCAAACAAATTACGTTTTAATACTAATTAGTAGCTATAATTTTGTATGCAATATGCTGTACTTAGTAATTGTTTAGAATCTTATATAAATAAAACAAAAGAATTTTGAACAAGAGTTTCGCTTATTAATTTTCACTTTATATTATAATTTTATAAAAATTGTATTTGACAGACGAAAGACATAATAAAAAAGTTAAAATGGTTTGATATAAATATTTTATTTAAAAAAAATAAAACTAACAATTTAGTTAAAATTTTAATGAAAAACATGATTACTGTACTAACACAATAAGTTGTGTCTAATTATAGTTAAAAAAGGACTGTTTATGCATAATTATCGTATAACGAAAATGAACATTCATTGCCGATTTGAAACTCAATCAATTGCGATTTCCGTTAAGACACTTACAAGTTTTAGCAAGTTGGAGATTGGGAGAAATATTGTTCTATCTCCTTACTATTTGGTTTCTATGTGGTTTTAAACTGAAAATTGATTATTAAGAAAACAGAAATTTGCCTCCGTTTAATTAATAGTCTTGAACGTAAAGTTTAATCAGACGAGTCTCCTGTTATGCAAATGATAAATACGTAAATGTGTCGTCGCAAATTATACATATATATTATACAATTGATACGTTGATTTTGGTCCGTGAACCAGAATTTTCACTAAAAGCTTACGTAAATTCCTTGGGATGGATTTGAAATAGATGTTTTTAAGTATTTTGTGTGGTTTTAAATAGAATTTCAAATAAAAAAAAACAAATTTAAAACCTAGAATATTCTATTTAACTTTAAATAAATGTGAGTACATCCACAAACAATATCAAACTACCAAAAATTCGCAATAGTTCTTTTAAACTAAACTTTTATAAGTAGTTTGAACAGAATTTTATTATTACTTTATATGTTAAACAAAGATCTCTTCTCCTAAAAGAGGTGAGTTTAATCATGTATATTATATTTTTTAGATATAACAAAATGTATAGTAATGCTACCTTAAAGGTATATTGATTTAAGAAATAAAATTCAGTACTAAAATACGATTATTTTTCAAGATTAATAAAATTCTGAATCAATCGTTTTTAAATTTCCTTTCTACCCGTCATAAGAATAATACTGCATATTGAGATTGTAATACGGCATAATGTAGTGGAAAATCGAGTTTACTGAATTCGAGAAGAAATAAATTAAATATGGTTTTAGCCGCAGGTTGACAAATTAGTGAAGTAGTGGTTAATGTAATGATAAATGTATGATTAACTATCTTAAAATGTACATTCTATGTAGAATCAAAGCAGAGATTGTATCATTTTACATTTACATTTTACATTTTTGTATTTTTATTTTGTAAATGTAGGTGTCCAGTAAATTGTATATTTTGGCTGAGTTAAAAATCCAACCAATCTATTTTTTTACATGTTTTTGTCGTTTTTTATTTCATCAAACACATTTTCTAGTTACTACTTTGTAACGTTTTAACGTATTGGCGTTTACCTCCTTTCAATTTGTTGTGCTGTTTGGAAGGAAGATAAACATTTTAAATAAAAACAGTATCATGCGAACACAATTTTAATATGAATTCTAAAATATGTTTAATGTTAACTAAAACTTTCTAGTTGCGTGTTTTAACTTGTTAAAATTCTTATAGACTATGACTATCCTGATAGCATGATAGTCCATATAATGAAGGGTTAAATAAAGTGACTATCTTGTAAGCCTGATAGTATATAGCTTGAAGGGTAAATAAAGTGATGGTTAAAGCTTCTACCATAATATGACTATCCTGATAGCCTAATAGTCTATAACATGAAGAGTTAAATAAAGTGATGGTTAAAGCTTCTTATAGAATAAGACTATCCTGATAGCGTGATGGTCCATACCATGAAGGGTTAAATAAAGTGACTATCCTGATAGCCTGATATTCCATAGCATGAATGGTTAAATAAAGTGACTATCCTGATAGCCTGATAGTCCTTAGCATGAAGGGTTAAATAAAGTGACCATCCTGATAGCCTGATAGTCCATAGTATGAAGGGTTAAATAAAGTGATGTTTAAAGCAGAAGTACGATTTCTTAGAGCGACGCCAACTCCCATCGACGTTATTGTTTAGTATGAAAACCTGGTGAAACCGGCTTCCCATACACCTGAGGACGCGATGCCCCTGATGAAACCTAACACCCCCCTTCAACTAAATTTGTTTCTTTCATATTATTTTTATTGGAGTAAATTATAACTATTAGTTACCATAGCTATTATACTAATAAGCAGTTTGGAAGTAAAACATTTTGAAATTCCTCCCAGAACCATTTTGTGTGAGTTGTCAATTTACCTCAATGCCAAAATCTCTAAACGTTATTGTTGATTTTAAGGGAGGGATGTTAATGTACCTCAATCGCTAAAATCTCTAAAACATACTGTCGATTTATAAATCGGTAACTTCCAAAACAATATTTTTGAGGAAAAGACTAACAATATATCATATTTGTTGTTAGAGACTATATTTTGGTAAAATTTTGTCAAAACTACTAAAACCCTTTGTACTACTAAAACCCAAACGGTAGGTACCAACCATTAGACAGACGATCTTTCGGAAAACATTTTTTGGGGTCAGGCAACTTCAGAAAGAATATTTCCACATAGACTTTTTCAACCAACACTAACTTTCTCAACAATGTGGATCTGTGAGAAAATAAAACATCACACTTTGTTCTTGGTAAACCTAAAATTGTTACTTATTTACCGTTAATAGTAATCATTTTAGTTTATTAATTACTATTACTGTTGATTTCTGTAACTACCAGTGTTACATAACTAGAACACGACACAGGTAACTGGAACATTTCCAAGTACGATTTCAGAAATTTATTCTGAAGACAATTTATATTAATGTTTAAAGATAATGTAGTGTAGTAGAGACATTGTTCCAAATGGTAATTAGTATATCTAGGGTACAACTTAATCAGGTGTTATATGTCTCATTACAAATGGTTGGTGAGGAAACAATGTGTGTTGATATTGAATATATATATAAATTGACAAGCACTTGAGGTTGTGGATGTGATTTAATGCCAAAAGGGCTGAAGAAGCAGATTTAATGAAGCAGCAGCAAAACATTATATTCTGTTTCTGAATCTAATTGCAATTATATTTACTGTATTATTTTTAAAATATCCTAACTAAAATTTGCAAGGACACCTAAACAAAGGATGAAGTAATAAAAAATATTGTTGTTTAAGGTTGGAGTAAATTATCTGATAAAAACATTATAATGGTTTTAATAAATAATGCAAGATAGAACATTTAAAAGCACTTACTGGTATAAATCACGGTCTTCACAATTGAGAAATATTTTAAGACCAAGTTTTATATTTATTATTACAAATGAAGACAAATCTCCACATCTTAGTTACATTTTTATTATTATAATTCCTATTGCAATATTTATACTTTGGTCGATTATAACTACATTTTAGTGATTTGTGGTAGTTATCGACTTATGTTAGTTTTATTTGATTTATTACGTTACATTTTCTAAACAAACATTTAATTTTACAATGTCAAAAGGAAAAAAAAAGGTTCACTTTAGAAAAAAAATGTTTCAGCCTAGTATACTATGTCTAAAGTTTTCTTGCCACCATTATTATCACAACAGTTATTTTAAGAATACATATTTGCACGCAACGTAAAGATATGCAACTAATGAATATTTTGCTGCCAATTATCTTTATGTTGTAATTATTGCCAATTGTGCATATAATGTTAGGATATTAATATTAAATAACATAATAAACTTGATATTGGCGTTTTTTAAACGTCAGATGTGCATATATAATTAGTTATCGCCACGTTTAAATATGAAATAAAATCACTCATTCAATCAATCGGTTTCTTAGAGTCGGTGACTTTGATTTTACAGTTTACATAGTTGTTTATAGAGTCGCTATTGAAGGTTATACGTAAGGTAATACTAGATTTAATACATGATATCATAATGTAATCCTTTATTATTTTAATTATCCTGGATATAATTAAGGCTTGTATGGTTAAATACGTTGGTGAAGTAGAGTAATTAGATGCAACGCCATTATAATTATTAGAACCTGCGTAACAAATGATGGTTCACATCGCCTGGTCAAGGACCTCACTATTTGTCCCAATCTTTAGACATTGAAATAACAATAATGCGATAACAATAACATAAATATTTTACTGTAGAAATAAATGTATTTCCAGTCGATATTTGGTAAGAAATTTTAATATTATTTACTTGTTTAAAATAGAGCTATTAAATATTTTATGACGTATTAATAAATGGGAAACAACTGTTTCATTATAATAATGTATATAAAAAGGTTTATAAACGAATTATTTACCTTTGTTCTAATTTTAGTAAAACAGAATATTTACGAAATTATTAAAACAACCATGTACTACAACGAAAAAAGTCAACTTTTTTACGAGCTAGACCGTACGCTTCCCCTATATTATTTACTAAGCGCACTAGTCTTGAATCCTGAAATATATATATATATATATATTGTTATTAACTCAAAATTTGGAAGTTTTTTTAAATAGTTGAAAACATAGGTAGTTTAAGATATATTTGAATTATAAATAAAACTATTCAACCCAAATTTCATGTAAATTGTAGTACAAATTTTATTAGGAATTCATTACGAACTTTGAATGTAATAACGAACTTGAGCAAGATAGCAAATGTTATGTTTTATAAATATATAACATGTTTTTGGAGTGTTTCAAATCCTAAGATAATTTTGGAATTTGGTGTCAACAATAAAAAATATATTTTCCATAAGCTAGACAATTGTATGTCTCTGTTTTCAGAGATTCTAGGAAGTAGGGTAAACATTGAAAACAGTTTCACGAAGACTCTGTGTTAGTAAAATGAAGAAAGATTTACGATTTGTGGTTTTAGGCAGAATATTAAGGAGTATTTCTTTATAGAAAAGTTTTACTTTATTCACTTGTGTAACAATAGTGAATATTACAATAAAAGCCAATATTCGACTTGATAATTTAAAAAAAGAGTAAATTATTTTGTTTATTGTTAAATTAATTGTTTTTTAGTTATTTAGAATTAAATGTACAAAATGAAAACTTGTATTAGGAATGCACAATGATAGGACAATAAATGTTTATTCTGAACTCGGAGACAATATCATCTGTTTCCAAAGTCGCAAATTTTGTTTAGGCAAAAATAAAAACAGACTATTAGAACTGAAAATCAAAAGTTTATAGACCTATATTAAGGGTCACTTTTTGTAAATTCTATCTAAGGAATCTACTCTTAATAACGTCATTGGAACTCTTTACATTAAGTATTTTCTAATGAAACTAATTTTACTTTAAATTTTTAAGAAATGTGTATCTAACTTTGACAATCGTTGTTGGGTTATCGTATGCAGTGAATGCCCGTAAAAGCTTGAAATCAAATGTTGTTGAAGATTTTTCAATGAAAGAAGTAAGCACAGTCTATAATAATAAAAATTGTAAAAATACAGTTTATTTATTTTAAAAAAATACTTTTTCCTAATACGTTTAAAATTTCTTGCATTTATATATATACATTTTGTTGTATAAAATTTGTTATCTAATTGAGCAATAAATAGAGAGGAGATTTTTTAAATGTTTCCAAAATAGGTTTAGGAATCCATTCATTTCAGAGTGAACATGTCAGACGATCTTAAAAATTGGAAGAAATGAACGTAGAACTGACCGCTTGTATATAATATTTTATGAAAAATAATATTTTTAAATTTCCCCTCACACTCTACAACAATTATTGTTTATAAATCTTATACACCCATCACATTTACAAGTCAAATCTATCTGATAATACAGTTATCTGATATATATTCATAAGAAGCTATTTCAGCCTATTTTATGTGTAGATTATACATACCGTAAGATAAATGTTTTTTATCAGTTTCTAAATATTTAAAAGAAAGGATACTCTTTATATACCAACGTACGTAAAAACGATTTAAAAAAGTCTGAAGTACAATTGATATATATATATATATATATATATATATATATATATATATATATATATATATATATATATATATATATATATGGCATAAAAATGGTTTAAGTTTTTTTTATGGGCGTGAAAAGTGAGTGCGATATTTTTTTTATAATATATTATGGAATAATATAAATTATGGAATAATATAAATAATATATTATGGAATATAGTTTATTAAAGTATTTCTTTTTTTAAATTTTGTGATGTACACGTTAAAAATTTTTGAAAGATAAATTACGTAATTAATAAAAGTGAGGGGTATCTGGGAAATTTGTAAATGTAAATATAGAACAAAGGAATGCCTTTGTTGATAATAATAATGTAACGACGAGTAACGCATTTTATTAAGCCATTATTCATAAATTATATTGTTCAAAACTTAAACGCAACCAAGATAAACCATTGAATAAAACTATTAAATAACGTATAAAAAGTTAATTGTCGTATTGATATAAATTAATAACTTTCTTCTTTTATGATTGACATATTGGTGTTATGAAATTCTTATCCAGAATATCTATTGTTTAGCCGTTCATTTAATAAAAACAAATATTTTCCTAATTTTATAACAGTCGTTAACTTCGTAATAAATAAATTATCACAATAATCATGTTAGAGCCTGGTTATGTATTTATGACAAACCACAAGTTTTGTAGTTGTTAATAAGTCAGTGAGGAGGCAGTACGATATTTTAATTATTACATTTTAGGTTTTACTCTTATTAGCCACGAACTATAAATCATCTACTTCTAGGTCTTCAAAAAGAACGTTCCAATCATGTGAGTAAAACATATTTACATGACACTTAATAATGACACAATATTATACTTGTAGGAATATCCCGATCTGATCGGAATTCGATCCAAGTTGATCCACTTTATATTTGAAAGCATGAACTGAAAATGAATTCTTTAGATGCCGGTTAGGTAAGAAATTGTAGTTGATTTATTTTATCGTATAACTATACTTTAAGCTCGACAACTGAAAAGCTCTCCACGACAAACATTTATTAGTAACAATTAACAAGACGGGATTCAAATGACAACGATTCTTCCTCGATTATTAAGAAGACCTAAAAAGTTTTTTTAGACCCCATAGGGCAACGTATACATGAATTATGAACTTGAAATTAGCAACACTTAATCGGAAACTTTGTAATTGTTACTTTGCAAAATATTCTTTTCATAAAAAAAAAAACAAACTATTAATCTATGTTATATGCTGACTTTGTTGTAAATGGTTAACTCAACACTATAATCGGTAAATTGAACAAAAGTTAAATAAATTACATGTTAATCGAAATCAAACATTACCATTTATTTTATTACATTGTATTATGTTTGATAAGAAGAAAACAGATCTTCTTAATCAAACATATTACCATTCCTGGTTCCAGAAACATCTATTTAAGGATCTTATCCTTAATAATAATTGGTAACAACTTGAACACCGAATTAATGAAAACTTACAATTTTCTCTAATGTACATATAATTAGCAATTAGACGACGTGTAAATGACAATGATTCTTTTACAAATGTTGCTTATTTCAAGTAGCTTCTTATTAATGGTATTTATTTATGGTATCATGTTAAAATTTGGTAAGACGAAATGGTACGATTTAACGCTGTGGTCATTTGATTTTCATCACAAACCCTTTACCACCTGGAATTAAAATAAATAGATTTTTTTAAAATATATATTATATTTTAATGTTACCTAATCTAACCTAACCTAACCAAAACTTTCTGTTTTAAATAATGACATTTCTGTTACAGGAATACGAATATAGTGTTGATGTTAACTCTCGGACTGTCTTCCGGAATTTTTGCTCAAGACTGTCTTGAAACTACCGCTTTAGGCAACTTCTCCGTAGAAAAAGTAAATATCTCCACTCTCTCTTTATCTATTAAAAATAACATGTATGTAGCTGTTAAAGATAAAAGACTATCGCGGAGATTTTAAAGTATATAAACATATGTCTTCAAATTGTATAAACTTGTAACAATCTTTAACAGTAAAAACGAAAAACAAGAAAAACAGAATTGTAAACTCATTTTTGGATTATTTTGAATTACATTTTTAGAAACTCGAATTTGTGATGCTTTAAATACTGTAAATTATTAAAAATATACCCAGCAAATATAGAGCTTTGTTTCTGTCTTTCGATAGTAGCATTACGTTATCACACAGTAAAGTTTTAAATTGACAATATGATAACGTTTACCATTTAAGTGTACGCTTATTAAGGATTTTATATCTAACCTCTATTTCAGAGGTACAACTTTGTGTACAATGAAAAGTTTCATTACTAAAATTCCCACGTTTAGTACAAATTTCGTACTTGTAATTAAAACTAACTACAATTTGAAAAATAAAACGAGTGATTATCAAAAAAAGTAAAACCGTCTATATTTAGTCAGTGTAATTTGTTGTAGAGAAAGAAGTAATAAAGGAAATTATTGGTCAGCGTCTAATCTTTAGGTCAAAATATTTTATAACGAGTGATGAATGTACTCAGTCAAAACACAATTGTGAAACGAAATATTGTTCACACTTATATTTATGACACGTTTAACGTTTGTACTCAGTAGAAAATATAAAAGATAATTACACCACAACACGCACTTATGAAGAGAAATTCTATTTTATTATCATTCCTTTATGATTGATTTTTTTTTTTTTTAATTACTGCTAATAAGAAATAAATGTTGAGCTTAACTTGTGAGATAATATTAGATAGAATAAAACTTGAACATAAGTTCTCACAAAAATTACGTTTACTTACTGAAACGCTTTTCAACCACAAAGTCGCCATCCTCAATGATACGTGACGTACAGTATCTAACCTACAACAGTGGTATTAATTGTAGCTCATGTATCACTGAGAATGACGTCTTTGTCGTTGAAACGCGTTTCATTAAGTAAATGTAATTATTACCTAACTTATGTTCGAGTTTTATTCTATCTAGTACTAATATTTATTTATTTTTAAAAATTCAGGTTGTAAATTTTTACCTCTTAAAGAGTCAGGATTATAAATATGTTATTATTATTATAATTATTATTGGTATGGTTGTAGGTGATGATGTGAAATTAAAGGACCCATTTAAAATATGAAAATTAAATGACCCTTTAAATAGTGCTCTTTGATTAAATACAAAAAAATATATATGAATGTATTATACATTTTCCATTAGATTATATTAGTTGTTAACGTTAAATTAAAACTTTGTTTTAAATGCATTTATTTTTGGACGTCACAAAAATATAATAAATATATTGGTAACACCATATGTTGTGCACCATTTATTCTTCAAGTATAGACCTCTAAATGCACCATTTAGAAGTCCTACCTACCCGAATACCCTTAGGAAGGTCAGCAATAAAGTTAGTGAAGTGTTAGTATCTACATCAATCAGGTTCCCTTTCAGACTTCTAGCTCTTCTTGTGTGCACTAATGCACGCCATTCGAATAATAGAAGTTGTTAAATCATCTTTCCTTCTTGACACAGTTAGGAGGTCCCATCATTTTCTATTACGATCCTTCTAATTTGTTCCCTGAGTCTACAATCTCCCCATAATAACACTGTCAGCATTTTGAGTTTATCTTTACTTAGGCAAACGCATTCTCTCAGCTTTATCTTATTCCAGGAGATTTTCGTCCAATGTAAGTAATATCTTACTACTGTCTAAATGAGGCATTCACTCAGTGGTATATCTATCCCGCCAGGTTGACCATATGGCTGGTGGGTGATGTTTATTCCTAAATGAATTCTGACATGTACTATTTGTTGGGTTCTTCTTGGTACAGGAGTATAATTTATTCAGAGTGTACTCTATGCTGTTTTTATACTACAGTTATATCCCTGCATGGTTCACTAAGTTTAGGTCTCCCATACTGATAGTCGTCACAAAAAGCGTGCTTCATTTTATAATCACGGTGTATTACGGTAAGGTCCTACACAAACTTGTTATTCTGCGATTGTATCTCCATTATTTACCTATGCTCAGCTATGGAAAAGACCGTCCACCTAGTCATAGTCTGGCGTAAGACTAAAATCTGTGAGAGATCACCAATTACATCAGAGGCTACATCTTTGGCCAGATGACATTCTTTCCATCAGCACGGATCGCTTTTTACATATAAAGGTTTAGTTACAGACAGAAGAAACAGAAAAATATTAGGGGAATAACAATTAGGTAAGAGGGTGTTTTAGTGAAAAAGCCCTGACGGTTCGGATCCAGAAGGTTATACATACGCATTGGTAGTGGGAGGTAGTTCAGATCAGAGTAAAACCTATACGAATATTAAGGAACCTGAAAGATTGTTTTGCAGAGGGTAAACACTAAACTATGGGTTTACCAATCCTTAAAGAAGTCATTTAATTATTCATATATGACTGAAATGTAATTATTTTGTTTTTATTTCAGATCAAAGGAGATTGGTTTGCGTTGGGATTCAATAACCCAAACATAAAAGAAAACAAATTTTATGAAAAAACAAAATGTATAAGAATTAATTTTAACGTGGAAAATGAAAATCTATTAACTGGATCTGTTTATTTTTCATTGATGTAAGACAATTTTTAACTTAGAAAATTTAAAAAATTCTATTCTTTGTTTCAAAATATGTTTTAAGTAATCTTTTAAATAAATAAGGCATAATTAAATTGATTTTGTTGTTTAATAATCAAACGTAACTTTCATTAATACTTGAATAACCGATAGACTGTTATTTTTTAAATTATATGGTATTTTAAATCTATAAAAACAACAACATTATATGTTTAATATATACTTCTAAGCATTACTATAATCTAAGTAACGTAAGTTTTATCCTGAGAGGTCAATTAATATTTTATAAATGTTGGGCATTATCTTAAACGATAACAAAGATAACTTTGCAAAATATCAAATTATCATTGCACAATAATAATAGAGCCCCCAAAGTCAATAAACGTCTTTATGACCTGTAGTACAGCCAAACTATCCTATAAGACCCTTTGCAAACACGTATATTTATCTGAAAAAATTCAAATGTTTTCAATGAACTTTGTGTTAACCTAAAGACCTACCATTGCAAACATAATTTAGAAAATGCTTAAAACAAATATTGCATTAAAAATATATTACATATAAAATGTTAAAAATTTTCTATAAATTTTTTTACGACTAAATCGGAATGTGAAAAATGTTTGACAGCTTTTTTTAATTTACTAAATTAAAAAATATATAAAAAATACCATAACTATCCTGATAGCAATTACGAGGTGTGCTTATAAAAAAACTGGTTAAATCTCTGATGTGGGTACGTATTGATAAGACAAATATGTGCGCAATGTTCGTCCAAAGACGATCTCACACGTTCCACACTTTTGGTGCACTTGTGTGGTTTGTCATAAATCCGTTTGGTGCACTTGTCAAAAAACGGTTTATTGACAAACGAATTTTGAAACGCACACTAGCTGCCGCCCAATGTCTCTCCATGGGTGATGATCGAATAAAATCAATGTTTATATATTGTGTCTTTGACGTAGAAGTGTTTTCATTATCAACATGCGCTGTCGCCGCGACAGATGAACCAGCGATGTTGTTGACACTCCTTGCCGCTACCTCGTAGACTTTCTTTTGTTCCAAACATCTTTCTGCTCTCTCATCATGTGTTTGAGATGATCTCTGAATTGCAGTTGAGATTCACTTTTCAAGCTTACGATTTCTTTATTATGACTTGGTTTTTCCTCAATTATAAGCCAAAAATGTGTTGATATTTGTTTATTTTCCATGAACAAAATTCGATATCACCAGAACAATTAAACGTAACATGTTATAAACTAAATCAAAAGATTTCAATCAGAACCGTCGATAGAGACCACAACGATCGTCATAGTGAGTTAGAAGTTTCTCAGCGTGAAATTTTAAATAGGCTGCGATACTATCTGATATGCGCTTGAGTGCCTCCGTCTCGCGCGTAACATTAAATATCCCTTTAATTAACCTGTGCCTCAAGAGCCCATGACGAGCTTTACAGTCGATTTCCGTACATTATCTTCCGAATCTTTTTTCTCCCTCGCTCCTTTTACGGCCATATCCCACACCAAAGCATCTAGCCACCTCATCTTTGGGCGTCCCTCCCTTCGAGCTAACCCACATTTGCTAGTATAGTTTTTTTTTTAACCTTGCTTTCTCCATTATTTCCAATTAATCAGTCCCTGTTTGACTTCTGACACAATCTGCGTCTCTCCAAACACATCCCACAGCTCCCCATACTTTATAAAAAGTCATTGAAGATTGTTGTTTACAGTGTAGTAAATTATTCTTCAAAATTTATTCTCCCATACCTTCAAGACTTCGTATAAAATTCATACCTTTATTATTCCTTATAAAATTGTTGCCCTCGTTATAATTTTGTATAACAAGACATTAACATTTCGATATAATAATCTAACTGAACCTATTTCCTGCTGCGTATCCTTGATCTTATATGTAGATCCACTCCTCCATCTAATGAAACTATTGTAGTCAAATACCCTAAAGTGTCTACTCTATCAAAATCTAAATTTTCCACGGATTTTTTTACCGGATTTTGTTTTTAGTTTTGTTCGTTTTTTTTTAGACGTTTATTTCCTAACCCATTTCAATAGAGAGTAGTGTTAGGTTCCTCTTTGTTTCTTGATTACTCCATTAGGTTAAATAAATTCCCTCATTATTTAACTCTCATGCAATATGATTTTATTTTCTGTGTAAAATATAGTCTTTGAGCTGTAACACAAAACTGCATCCCCTGACACTTTCATCATTGTATTTTCATCACCCAGCAAATTTAAAGTTGTATTTCTTTTACAAAGTTGTTTTGAATTAGAATACATATAATGTAAAAATTATCTAAAAACTTTCAGTTTATAAATAATAAAAGATACATTTCAAACCACACTAAATATCATTAATTGGAAAATATTTACTTATTACAGACACAGCAAAGCAAAAAAAGGTAAAAATAAGAATTATAGTTGCTTCAAAAAGTAATAGGACAGACCCTTACCTGTTATTAAATCTTAGGAACAATTAAAACTAAGTATTCGAATAGGTATCTATCTACGTTAATGAGTGCCTACGTAAATGAGAACTAGGGACTTGAATATAGTAATCTCTAAATAATTTTTTATATTTTTATCGTTTCTTTTCTGATAGTCATAGACTAATATGTTCTTATATTATTTTATCACTTATAGAAGTTGTTACTTTCAGGGATATACCGGTCCAACTCCGTGGAAAATACACTGTACATAACTCTGAAGAAGCTAAAATGGTAGCAGAGTGTAAGTAAATGAGAGGTATGGTTAGATATTTAGTATTCAGCGAAAGAAGGTATTAAATACTTTTGGTGAATAATTCAAGACTAAATTCTACTTGTGATACTCTCTCAAGACACTTCTATCTATCATGGACTATATTTTATAATTTGACCTCCATAGCAACAATTAATTATTTAAATAATAATTTCCTTAAATCATCACTATCTGCTTATACAATGTATGCAGTGTTTATGATATTATTAACATCCATTTTTTGACATTAGTGTTTTATTAATCTTGAACTGCTTTGAAAGAAACGCGTGTCTTGAGTAATGAGAAATACAATGTAAAAGGTTACCTATAAAAAACATATGATTACGTTTGAGGTTAAAATGTTTTAGTACAAGAAATATTAAGATAACAAAAATTTATTTTATTTCACAATAATGAATAAATTTAAGGGGCGTGAATGGAATTTTAAAATGTTGACATGCAGACCATTGACATACATAAATACAAAAAATTAACTTGACGTTGATTGAAACTAATCAGAGATTACATTATTACAGTTTTTCATATTATTAATAATTTAGGAGTTTTCCATTTCAGTTTTTATGTATATCATTTCCGTAAATAAGTTGTTTTGTTTATAAAACACTTCAACTGTTTAAATTTAGCTATTAGTTCCTAGTTTCTTTTATACATTTTTCATAATAATTAATCATTTATTTTAAACTCCAATATCTAAGACAAAACCTCTTATAACCTAGAGAGCATTTTCAACGACCGAATCGTAAACATTCTCAGTTTACATCAGCCTAAAACTTATAGAAAACATAACTACTGTCTTTAGTCTGGTAAAAATCTTACAGACAAAGCGACAAGTTGACGTAATCATGGTCCATGCATCATTGTTCTAGCAGATTCTTCTCATGCGAGATAGGGACAGTAATATGATGGACGAGCTTAGTGGGTAAATATATCATATTATTGTCACATATATATTTTGAAATTACCACGAACAAAATTCAAATTTATATATTATATTATATTTGTTCTGTCCTATCATTATTTTATAGTTAATTAGTGTTTAAAATCGAAATGCTGTGATTTGTTAGACAGTATAATTATTATTCATTAATTATATTTAAAATTAGAAATATATTTTTAAAAAATTGCATATTGATTGTGTTTATATATTTCTAATTGAAATTGGGATAAAAACATATAAAGACAAATTTGAGTTTTCTTAATTAATCTTATAAAAAGTAAAATGATTGTCTTTACCACTTTTTTTCACTTAAAAACAAATACACATCATTCAGGAACGGACATACACAGATATAAAAATCATAAATATAATAACTAATAATAAAAATGTATAAGTTTTATATTTAAATTTGATTATATTTTTTATTTTAATAATCCATTTCTTCAATATATAAAACTGTTATCTCTTAACAAAATGTTTATTTCTTAGGTACCGAAAAGGTCCAACCTCGGATAAGAATCTTGAGGTTAAATCACAACTACTATTTTAAAATAAATATATTGGAATATTATAAATAATTAGTATTTTGTATTTAGATACTTTTTACTTTAAAAGTTTTATAATCAGTTTACCATACATTAGATTTATGAGCTAACACTTTATTAATGTCTTTTTATTGTTATTTTTATTTTTAATACACTTTCTATATATTTTATTATTTTAATGTTTATAATTTATTTTTCTCGTCTGAATGAATTAGTTCTCCATCTCTAATTCAGTTTCATCCTAGTTTTTAGTTTGGTATTTTATGATATTTTTACAATTGGTTCAATCGTTACGCGAGTTATTTAATTTTGAAGAAAAAAGCTTATTACTTCACCAGTATTATTGATTTTTTCTTAATGTTTATATTTTACTTTTACACCAAGAATTGCAGATCTTGTGACACCGATTTATTTAATTTCGACATTCTTATCGTTGAATTTGTCATCAATATTAAATAATGAATACCATGACCAATCCTAATAGGATCGACAAAACGATTATTGCTCAATACATCATATTTTGTTAACATAACAAATTTGGGCCCTTCACTATTACGCACTAGGTCTTATTGCACCATATTATGAGGTTTGGTTCTATTAAGACGACGAACATAGTTAATAATGTTTTGAGTCATTGGTTTCATACCTGATTATTATGAATTTAGAGACGTTGTTTATGTCTCAATGCCACCTTATATATTTCCTCATTTACCATATTCACTTTAAGATCTCGATGTAGACCCTGAAATATCCCAATTTGCAGTTGTTAATATTAATGTGATTGTGTTGTACTTATCTCTTAATTGTTCACCGTTCTCTACAAAGATCTTGCCCACCTAAGCTTATTAGTTATGTTTTATAGGAGTTTTAATGTTGATTATAACTAAAGTTGACAAGTTATTCGTTTAAACGTTGTCTTTCTTTAGAGGTTGTAGTTTTAAATTAATTATTGATTACGTTTTAAGGAAATATTTTTCTAAATGTATATAAGATAATAATCATTAATACCAAGTAGTTTTAAATTTATTCAAAATAGCTAAAAAAGGTACAGACTTTTATTCCAATTATATCCCACTACTTTTCTAACTAGCTTTAAACTAGCTTTTAAAAGACCAAGAAATATGAAATGTTGTTATAAGTATTTTTGTAAATGGTCAAATTTAATTCAAAGAATTTAAGCTAAATAAATTTTAGCACTTGTTAATGAAACCTGTTTTCCTTTTTTTTTAAATATGTTTACCAGTAGGTTCCACAATCATTAATTTTCAGTCGCCTGGTAACATGTTTTTGGTAGCAGAGCGTGGTTTATTATAAATTTTGTCTTTTTTTGGAACCATAAAAATTTAATATTTTAAAATTGATCCTGTGCCGGACAAAGCTCACCTTTCTTTATCATCACAGCTTACTTCATAAACTGAACATGATAATTTTTTTTCTTTTCCTTCATTCTCTTTTGAAAATTTTCATAATATACTTTAGTTACCCACTGGATCGATTCAAACAGGCAAGGCTTTATCGAGAATACAAAAAAATAAATATAAATAAATAAAAAATCCAAAAATAGATAAAAACAAAAAAAAAAAAAAAAAACTTTTCAAAATTTTAAAAAAATTTCTCAAGGATTCATTTTGCTTGTTTGTTTTGGTTCTTACACACACACATACATATATACAATATACACAAATCTCAATTTATTTATTATTATTATTATTATTTTTTTTTTGTGTGTTCATTTCAATTTCTCTCCCTTCTCAAAATTCAAACAGACCTTGCATTCTTTAATAAAATAATTGTATACTAAATTTCCCTTCAGTAATATAGATGCCCAGTTTTTGTGTATAGGACAGCATGGTTGGCCTGTTTGTCTTTCTTAAATTATTTTAGTCGTTAACAGGTCAACATGTTTGTTTCCTTATTTAATTGTTAGGGATGAGAAAACCGGAGTTGGGTTTTCCACATCATGGGTCACTATAATTACATTTATCTCTTTAGCCAAACACCTTTCTTTTACACATCTTTTTTGAAAACACTCATACCGATTTTGATGAAATTTTTTTTTTAACATAATTTTTTTTTTTAATTAAATTAAATTTTTTTGGGACACATGATTACAGATACATATAAGACCTTAAGTCGAATATTACATGCCCTGCCTTGTGCAGCAGAAATTTTTTTGACTCTTCAACGTTTCATACTGCTTCTTCGTTTATTTTGGAATTGATTATTTGTTTTGGCCCTTCTAAAATTTTTTTTAAATCACTGAAATTGTTAAAAGCCGTGAATAGTTTAAATTTTTCTTCGTATGGGAGAAGAGAAATTTAAATAACGACGCTGAGCATGATCTGACTACAACTTCAGGAGTTTTCATTTTATTTTTATCTATTTTTGTAATTATCTTTTTAAATCGGCTCAGAGGACGTTTACCCCCCCCTCTGAGTCCGATTTCCTGAATGCATAAAGTGTGATACACTTCCCTCCCTTTGTTCCCCGGAGTGGTCACCTCCCTTGGCTTCCCAAGGTGCCACTTCTCCCCCTTACCCCATCCTCCCGTACCATAGTGGTACAATTTCAGTTCATGCACAGCAATGTCGACATTTTGCGTCATCTTCAGCTCTTTCTCTCCTGGGACTAGCCCGATTTTTTTTTATTGGCGGGAAGAGCTGAGACGCCTTAGAAATTTTAAAATTTAATAAGTAAGCGCCGAAGGAGGCTACACCCTAGAGAGGTGATTAAAAGCACTATGAAGCGTTGTTTCTATCAGGTGCCCCTGTCTTCAAAATTTTGTAGGAGGCCCTTCTGGCCCCTTTTCTGAATCCACCCCAACTCCGTCTTTCCGGGGGGGAGAGCTGTAACGTCCTTCAGACAACAAATAAAATCTGCTTCTTACTTATCGATAAATCAACATTCTAATTCCGATATCGCCTCCGGGTCATGCCACCGCCGTGTGCTGAGACCTGGCGGGGAATATCATAATCCACAATCACATGATCGTTCCACTCTGTACTCTCGAACAACCGCTAGCAGGTAGTCGTTTCTAAATCACATTATTAAGCAGCAGTTTTCTTTTAAACATGAAAATTCCAAAATAGCAAAAAGTGCATCATGTCAGTAATTATACAGTTTTCTTTCTTCTAAATACTAAAAAAGTGTTACAGTTTAATAATACCGCTAGTTTTTTTTTATTCAGTGATTTTTGTTTTCTACATGTAATTTTCATCTCACACTCATCTTCAGGCACATGTCAGGCTTCTAAGCATTTTACAACAAGTTCCAGCAAAAGCTGGTCCGAGATTGCTCTGAGATTGCAATTCCAGACAGGTTTAAACTCAGTTTCAACATTCTCTAAGTGCACCACATCATCACGTATATGTGTATAAAAGGAAATATAAACTTTTTTTAATATGACAGTTGTTAATAAAAGGAACTTTGGTTGTGAAATTATTCTTTAGTGAAAAATAACAAATTTTGTTCAAGGAACAAAACTCTGTATGATAATGTGACTTCACTTCTTTTTTTTAAATCTGTAAAATAATGTTTACTAATTTAGAATCAAAACAATATTGGATGTGACTGCATGCAAAACATTTTGGCCTACACGACCCCAAAGGGGTTATTTTCAAAATTAAAATCATATTGACGTCAATAGATTAAAACAAAATTAAATTATATATATATATATATATATATATATATATATATATATATATATATATATATATATCTAAAAATTTAATTCTTTATATAAATTTTTTTAAGCTGAAATCTAAATTTTGTCATTTTCTTTTAAAAGACCAAGAAATATGAAATGTTGTTATAAGTATTTTTGTAAATGGTCAAATTTAATTCAAAGCATTTAAGCTAAATAAATTTTAGCACTTGTTAATGAAACCTGTTTTCCTTTTTTTTTTTAAACATGTTTACCAGTAGGTTCCACAATCATTAATTTTCAGTCGCCTGGTAACATGATAAAATAACATTGTGTTTTACCAAACATGTAAGAGTGATAAAAGGTTATATTTTTTACAATTCATATTAAAATTCCCAAGTCATAATTAGTGAATAAAAAGTCTAACTATCTTAGTATAGTTATTTTGTATTTATTATTTTATCTTCTCTATATTGTAAGAGTTATATTGTATTATGTAACAATTTATAATAATGAATTTTACATTGTCAATAATACATTTTAAACAATTTTGTTTTGTCATGCAGTTAACACAAGTCCTGTATCCTACATCTTTAAATTTCTCTGCGCCGACTACGACAAGTGGGCAGTACTTTACTCATGTTCCCCAATTAGAGAAGGGTATATTTCAGGTAAATTAATCTCTAATTATATTTACAAATCAAACTAATTATTATTATTCAATTAATGTATAATTCATGAATAGGCAGTAGTTTTACAACGATCATTTTTAATTATTTATCAATTTTATGTTGATTAGGACTATATTTTTCTCGAACGTTATGGGGAGCTTATTGTTGGTCTGGCGGCTATACTCGATAACCTATTACCATAACATCTAAAATTCTTTAATTTTCTGTCCCATGACAGAAGGTTTCCAGACGAGATATGTGGCTGTCGACGAGCAAAATGTGATCAGGAAATCAGGAGGGGAATGTTTTGGGGTGGTGAATGGTGGTTGGCATCCGAAGGGTAACGAATAGAGTAGGACGGCCATAATTGACCTCTACGGTCAATAAGTAAGCAAATTTAAGCCAAACATTAAAAATACACTAATAAATTTTAGAAGTTTGAGGGGAATATAAAAAGATGAAATTACTTAATTTTTGTTTTGTATAATGAGGTTATAAATGTGATTATAATTTAAGAAAAACTTTGAGTTAAGTTAAATTTGTGTAACGAAAAATCAATTGCGCCTGAAAACACATAAAATAAGGCCACTTAAAGATAAAAATTATTTATTATTTTAATTAAAATAAATTTATTATTTACTACTTTAAATAAAAAAGTTATTTTATTTTATATCGAATATTATTGTAATGATGAGTTTTAAGGGCAAATTTCTGACTAACCTAACAAAGTTACAAGCTTACAATATTTAAATCGCTCAAGACAAATCGGAGAAAGATTAGATTCTATTAATAGTGTTGATAAGGTCAAGACGCGCCATTAGGTGCCCGAACCAGCTGATGTGATATTTATGTTGCATACCTGCTAGAATTTTTTTTAAAGGTGGTTGGTAATAAGTATATATAAATATATATATATATATATATATATATATATATATAAAGTGTGTATGTTTAGTTGTTAATTTTTTTGTATGTAGGGTGATTAACTTTTTTATATTTTATCTTTAATTATGCTAAGGATTATAATGATCCCATAGTCATTAGTGTTATGAAAATATGAAAACAATGATATTGATTTTTTTTGAAAATGTTAGTACTATAATTTGAGCGTAATGAATTAAAAATAAGTAGGATATTTTTTAACAATTAAATGACTAATGAACAGTAAAAACGTCAGAGATGCTTCATTCATTACTTACCTCATACAATGTAAAATAAAGGAAGGGTATAACTTGTTTCATAAAGTTAAAAGTTAAAACTTATTTCGAATAATCAAAAATAACTATTTGTAATGGTGAAATTAATAATGTTAATATTTTTGTATATATGTGTAATCGTAATTTAATAACATGATAATTAGTAATTTTAGAAAGATCGGACTAGTTCTCGTAAAATTTTGTGAAATGTATTTTAAATTATGGTAAATGAGTTTATAGGAAAAAAAAATTTCTAGGATAATTAGAGTAAAAATATATTTCACATAATCTTGAAATTAATTAGTTTTAAAACAAACCGGAAATAGATAAAACTATGTAGTTGGATAAATAAAAACAATCAACCGACATATTTGTGCATCATTTAGATATTTGTACAATGAGTTATTAGTCTGGTTAGCTAAACGACATCACAAAATTTACAAATGATAACATCTACGTACAAAAGGGGTAGGATATTTGGGTATTATTATTTAGAGCCGTAATTGTGACACCATATTATATAACCAAACAACAGTAATATCGTGGTAGGACTACCTAAAGCCCGGATATTTCTGCCAAGTCTGGTTAACACAGACGACGTATGTCTTAGGATTACAGTACAAACCCTACCTACTGGGTATAGCTCTATTGAAGAACTATACACAATATTACATTATACAATTAATTACAATAAATTAGTTTTAGTAACTTAGTAATTATGGTATTTTGTGTGATACATGTAATCTAGTGGTTATGGTTTGCTAAGCCATTTTAGGGTGTCACTTATAAAACCAGTGCGAGAAACTATTATAATTCGCGTCAGCGCACACTATCTATTGTATGGGTTCTATTGACCTTAGATGTGCATTTTGGAAGTTTGCTTTACCTCGAAATGAAATAGCAAAACGCAAAACCGAAATCACAAATGAACGTTCTTATATTGTAAAAGGCGTGTAACGCATGCCGCCGAGGATATCAGACGGAAGGAATCAGTGTTTTTAAAAATGAAGGGGCACAATTCACCTCAGTCAATTGATGACGGATTCAGGATGTGAAAGATATAATTACGGACCTGGATCTGTTGACTTTACCTTATACAACTGAAAACACATTGCTGACCTAATTTTTACCCTTGTGGTTGTTGCCCAAATTTATTATTATTAGATGATATCTCTTATTTCTCTACATTTCACTATCGTATTAGTAAGGTTGTTGTTTCTCTGTTATTTAATAAAAAAATGGGTTTAAAATTATGAATGTAAACTAAAATAACACAAATAGGTAGACTATTTTAATTAAATGTTTCTTTTTAAGTCAAAATTTAAAACACCATGATCTACAAAATTCAATGTCTGGGTCTCCAGTTAATAGCAAAATAATAATATCGTTAACCAAAATTAGAAGTACAGAAAGTAAAAAAATAATAATAATAATAATAATAACTATAGTAATAATCATCTCGTTTATTTTTTGTTAAACTTTAACATATATCATTTCAAAAAATGTTTTAACTTTATTATACAACAAAACTTGTTTAAACATATTTTATTTATTTTATTTTTTATACAGAATAATTGTAAATATTTCAAATAAATAAAAAGTTAACCAGACCAGAATTTCAATTCATAACGTTCACGCAAGTTGCTATCCAAAGTAAACTGATCTGTTTGTTTAATAAAGCTACCTTTATCAGCTAATCGGCAAAACGACATTACACCTAAGCCTTAGAACTAATATCAGTCATATATTAGATGTAGTTGTAAATTAAACCGAATTGCACAATTTAACTTAAAATTGTTATTAACATAATCGAAAAGAATCTGGTTCGGTGAAATAATTTCATGTGAATTTTGCTTGTATTTCTGCTCGATTACATTTTCAAGTTTAAAGTTAATATAAATACAGAAAAGCAATTTGTGCAAAACGAATTGTTAGGAATTCTCGTCGGATCTATGTAAGGAGAAATAATTCAAAGTATCGCCATTTTGAAGCTATACAATGATTTCTTTTAAAATGTAATCATATTCAAGCAATTTTTAAAGAATAAATTATGTGTTTTTTTATTAAAGCTATTATCAAGAAATGTTCTCAAATTTTGTTGTTATCCTTTTAATAAATGTTATTTTTCTAATAACTCTGTAATTTCTATAATGGATCACTTTTTTAATCATTGGATTTAGATTTTAAAACTGCACAAAATTGGCTGTTATGGGAACCTGAGGATGTAAGAGCAATATATTATATTCGTAAAACTGTTTTTTGAACAAATTCAAAATTATATTGAGACCACCCCCCCACCACACACACACTTCCACCAAGAAGGGACTCACCCCTCCATGACATAGTAGTTGAGTGACTTTCTTTCTCGTAAGATGGACTATAAATAGGAGCGTTTTTATCCCAGAGACCATAGTTCTGCCACCCTCTCACCGACAATTGAACTACCGTCGCACCTTATTCATAGCTTATTGTCTTTCTTTCTTTATCTTCCTCTAAACACTAATTATTGTCTGATGGTTGTTCCGCCAGCATAAGTTAGGTCACACTGGTGTGTGTTGGATGTCCCTTCAGTATCTACAACCTTCCTCTGATTGTCTTTGTTGGTTGTCCCTCCAGGCAATCAGAAACTAATCACAACATTTTTACTCCCTCCTTACATTCAATTGAACCTCGAGTGTACGTCCGGCAACTTCTGATATCCAACAGCAAAATATACTGACATACCGATTATTGTGATAGCATAATATAAAATGTGTACTCAAGAAATTCTTTAAAGAAGTAACCTAATGTCTAAAAATTTGTTTACAATTCAGATTTACTTTTTTCAGAATTCATAGTGCTATTGGGAAGAGATCGTTCCAAGTACTCAGAAATGATATCCAATCAAGAGATAAAGGAGTGCATTATACATCATCTGAAAATATCTGTGGACCAACTTAACGAAGTTTCACATCTTAATTGTCCTAAAGAAGATTAAATCTCATATACATATGTTACGATTATTTTTAACTATTCTGTCAATAAAAAAATGCCAGTTTCTGTATTGCAGAGTGATTAACAGATATCTTTATTTTTAAAGTACAGTATATCTGAAGGCTAGGTTACTTTTAATTCTTTTTTTTCTTTTTTTAACATTCTTCATTTACCACAACAGAATTATAGATTATGTTGATAAGTTGTGTGTTGACCTTGTTGGTTAATTTAAAATCCCTAATAGATGTTACAGTTATTGTAATAAATAAACTGTTATTTGTTAAAACTAATCTTGTGATAACGATTGTGAAAATTTTTAGAATGGGACACAACATCTATAAGGTTGTATGGGCTTACTGCATTTGTTATTTTAGTTCATAGGAATTATTTTAGTAACAATGGTGATGATTGGTCGAATACTATTTGTAACACTGTGTCTGTTACATCGAAGGAAGCAAATAATAGCCCAGTACTTGGAATTAAGGGTAAATTCAACAATATTGTGACTGTCATCTTTTATATACGTTTTATATACGTTTAAGTGATTTGAATTTCTGCAACTATTGAGAGAAAATTTAAATGTTTCGAAAAACCACACCCAACTAGCGAGTAAAGATTCTAATGACGAGATTTAAAGCTCCGACAACCGATAAAAGAATTATGTAAAAGACGTTAAACGATATAAATAAGATACGTTTAAGGTATTCGGAATATATTGGAAACAATATAAACAATAACAGGCGTTACACATCGAGACAGGACCTTAAAAACTATTATATATAACTTGAATACCCTAGCAATAAATTCCAAACCGATTTCTTATTTTCGTTAAACTGTCAGTACTTTCCTACAGAACAATGATAATTCCATCATAAACGCATATTTTAAACTAACAACAAATTAAACGTAAAGTAAAATCTAGTAAGAAGTAAACATTCAGTTTGGTAAAAAAATAAAATACAAACGATTTTCCAAAGACACACAATATGATACAATTTCATTAAAAAATAATAATAATAAGGAATCAGTGAATTTACAACTAAAAAATCTAGTGCTAAATTAAAAAATATAAACCTATAAAGTATAAAGTTCTATAAAAATCTTAATATGAAGGTAACCAAGCAAAATAGTAAATAGACAAATGCCCTTTCAACGTTCTTCGCTCAGCTCATTCATTTACGTTCAGCATTTATAAATTATCCGAAACCTCAAGTAAACTTGATTGTAGCTACTGTTTTATTTCAATTAAAGTTTCACTACGTTCAATATTCTCAAGAACCAAAATAACAGACCGGCGGGGGTAGCTGCATCCCTGCTATGTTGTCACGAGGCCGTGAAAGTGAAAGTAACCAACTCAGAGATTGCACAACAGTACGGATCTCGTACCGCTACTATATCTTCCACTCACTTGTTTCACCTGACACATTTAACTGTTTATAAAATGCAAAACAATTATAGAAATCCTAAAAAGTCTTCCACCATGAATGTCGTCATATTAAAATTCCTGTCAATATTTTGGCTTCATTCCGTTTAAATAAATTTTCTCTCATTTGAATTTAAAAATTACTTTGTGTTGAAAGAATAATTACATTTACATAATAAGCTATGTTTAAACACTTAAACGTTGCTTCCAAACCCAAGATTGTTGAGTAGGTCAGTTGTAATTTATTCGTCTAGTCGAATCGTTCAAACAATTACTGCAACCTGAAAGATTGTTTATTAGGCAAGAACGACGTATACGTGTTCCATAAATACTCGATTGTGTAAAATGATTAGTTTAAAAGGGGTAAATAAATTTATTAATAATAATCGCCTTTATTAAACGTTTTTATAATTTATAATTTATTCATAGAGATTTTCTTTGGAAATGTATAGTTCATTTTGAGTCTGAGATAAAGTGTAAGTATATTACTTATTACCTCAACATAGTAATAGTTATTAGTGTAGTGAAATCATGTTTTGTTCTTCTATCTCTAAAATAAACGTATTTTAGTGATATTACTTTAACTTGTATTATGGAATAAATATGTGTTATAGGTTTACCGGTAATATTATACTGTACATAAGTTAAAGGTAGGTTAGTTCTATCTCTATAGTAGAGTAAGGAGGAGAATTGAATGTGTTTGTAACAAATCCTGTAAAATAATTATGTGTAGAAACATTAACTAGAAACAGCCGGACAGAACATAAGTAGACTATATAAATTTTACGGTAAGGACTTTTTTTACAATTCTAAAAGAGCATGACAAAATTGACATTACTGGATCGAATAAATACAATAATAAAAAGTAATAGGTGGTTAGGAAAGCTGTATTAGAATATTTCTTTCGGTTGCGACAAAGGAGAACATACTTTTAAATTGGGTTTAGATGCGTAAGACTTGATATTTCTTTCACCCCTATAACCTATATAATCTGTTTTTTTTTCTTCTTTAAAATCTACAATTATAGTTTCTTTTAGCTTCTACAATCCTTCAGATAATGATAAAAATAAAATATATGAATGATTATGTGTTACTTGTTTTACGTCGGTAGGATAAATTATATAAAGTCCTACAAGTTACATCATTATTATAATTGGTCATTTTAATGTTGAAATATTAAAGGAGTCATGGACATTTTATATACAATATTAAAAGGAATCAGAATAATTTTTAAAATTAAATATTTTATAATGAGTGACCCTTGTACCGTGCAAATTTTCAATAAAATTAGAAGTGATTTTTGATAGAAAAATATTGCAATGGATATTAGATCAAATTATGAAATGAGTAATCTGTTTTGAAAAACCGGTACATGTGAATAACAGAAACAGTGTATGTCATTAGAGCTGAATGATTCAAGAAAGATACCTATTATACTGTTGTAGGTAAATTAAGCAGAGCAAGAAGTAAACGTTTATCTATAAAATGAAAAATAGACATTAAAAATAGAGATGCGAGAACATTACTAAATGTAAGGAATTTTAAAGACAGAGCCATACTTACAAAATAGTGTTAGCAATAATTTATGTTTTACGATTTAAAACTAACTTAAATCAAATAATATTTTAACAACCGTCCTCAATTTTCGTAATTTCTAAAAATATCCTGCTTTTATAGTTAAAACAATAAGTGTGAATTGAAATATTATTTTTTTAAAGTCTAATTAAATCTATTCTAAGAAATGATATAATAAACTTATTTCCTCAGAAATTACGTAAAGCATACATTTTAGTAACACGTCACTTTATATAACAATATACAATTAACTTTTGCGTAATATAAATTAATTACTAATTTCAAAATTCGTTGAGTGTATGTTTTTAATTTATTGGAAAACGATAACAAAAATATTTTATATATAAAAATAAATACGCAGTTTTTCAAAGTATAACAAACTTTTTTAGTAAGTGATCCCCAAACATGAAATTTAGGAAAAGAGCCTCCTGAGTATACAGTATGTACTCAAGGCTAACAAACAATTCTAAAAGAAAACCAGTATAAAAGTACGGGTGTTATGTTTTAAATAAATACAATTTCAATTAAATATTAAATATTTTGATACACAATTCCCCTTTCTTAAGTAAACAAGAAGTGCCTCCTGTAATACTCCGTAAACAGTATACTGTATACAAGGTAATGCAATACCCTCTGGAGAGAAGAAATAAAGACTGTTCACTCAGAAAACGAACCCGTTTATGGCACAATTACTTAGTTTAGTTGTTTAGAATAAATTTTCTTTTCAATTTTGTGTTGTTTTTTCTTTTGGTAATATATAATTTAGATGGTTCAAAACTAATCAAATCGTGTATTTTTCTGCATCAAATGTTGTACTTACATGTGCAAATTTTGAATTTCGAATTATTTGGATAATTGAGACATTTTTTCTTTAAAGAATTGGTTTTATAATAAAGGAATTGTTAGCAAAAACATCATTTATACAATTATCTTCACTTTTAATTTTTTTTTACTTATAGAAATAATTATACCCTGTTGATTTTTCTACTTTTCTACTACACGATATGTATGTATATATATATATATATATATATATATATATATATATATATATATATATATATATATATATATATATATTCAGGTCCAAACTCCGCTTGTGAACGTTTTTGGGTTAACTTTCGACAGCTAATATTAAAGTATACAGCGCTATGATGATATCACGCGAAAAATGTAGACACAAAATCTATAGAATTATACGGAAAAACGAAATTAAAATAAATGTTTTAATTCCTCTAAAACAACAAAAATATATATCAAAAGAAAAGGAATTTAATATTATAAAATATGTCTTGCTTACCCAACTAAATACTTTTATTATTACTCTTATGTCAATGTTCAGTAATAAGATTAAATTTCTTGTAGTGCGAGATTTAATCACACTCTTGTAAAATGATTTGTTTCATAATTAGTTGTTTTTAAAAGAGTGTTGTGAATTTTAATCATGTGTTACAAGAACAATTTATTTATTATTTTAATTTTTATAACAATATTTTTATATTAAAGGGGATGTTTTAATGTATTTAAAAATGACACAGAGGACAGGAGAAAAAATTTATGCATTAAAAAACCACCTTTATTAAATTCATGTAATAAATTTAAATGTTTAATCCTGAGTCAAGCAACAAAACATGTTGTCATACTTTACTAATATAACCTTAATATTTAACAAAATGATAAATAAATCGTAGAGAATTAAAATCTTAATATTTCATTTTATATATTACTCTGCTTTATGTAAGCTTGAAAAATGTCTAACTTCATAAATAATGGGGTATAACAGGTAAACACAATAAACGTTTTGTTATTATTGTACATTCCATAGAATTAAAATATCAATAGTTGATTTATACTATTAAAGGCTTAGATGATTGCTAATATATATATATATATATATATATATATATATATATATATATATATATATATATATATATATATATATATTCGTTCTTAATATCAAGATTGATTTTTTGATAACAAACCTCTTATTATTAACTTATTTATTAAATAACAATTTTAGTCATTTAAGTTGTTAAATTCGTGCAAATTTTAAATATAATTATCGAAGCACTCTTTACGACGACACAGCAGATTTTTGAACATTGTCAAGAATATTTATTACGTTTTGTGCGTAGAGTTGTGCAAAGTAGTTCAAACTTAAAATATTAACTAAATTTCAATTTACGTAATATATAGTTACGTTGAAAAATAAATAAAATTATTTTTATTTACTTTATGGCAATATTAAATTCACAAATTTACATACAATTGAAATAGCTGATATCTAGTGTAATCACAAACATTTACATCAAAATCCTATTATAGAAAACTTGTTGTCTGCTTGTTTATGAAACCATTATTGTGCGCATGGCATTCATCTGAATACCATACATCACTCAGAAACTCAGGTTCTCCATTGCACATTGCTAACATTGAAGTGCAGTACTCTGACTGTTTTGTTTATACAGTTCAAAGGTTGCCCAGTTTGTATCATGAAGGATACCCAACATTGTTTTTAAAATTCTTCTCAACAACATATTTCTTATATTCTGTTTCTAAGATGTTCCGTTTAGTCTTCTCTTTGGTAAATGCAACAATCTTCCATGGTTTACATTGTCCGGGGGACCTGAATAGCCCTTCCGCTGCGTCAAAACACAACCTGTTCTTTGTAATGTTTGAATAACACTAATAATTATAGCATTACTAGGTGGGTTTTTGTAAAAATGTTTTTGTAAAACGTCATCCAGTGTGTGACAAACTCGACCTACCCGTACGTCCAATTTCGTATGTGCGAAAATAATGCGAATGTGCGAATTACCGGCTAGGAGTCAAAAGGTAAGAACACCAAAAAAATCATAAAAATAAAACAAAATTGGGACCAAATTGTGTAATAGGTGGTCACAGGGAATAGCGATTGATCAGTGTTTTTTCTACAAAAGTTAAGCCTGCTACTTCTCCTGGCTTGCAATGACTCACGAGACACTGCTTCACTGTACCACGTGAAGATTCTAACCCCGTAAAATCACAGAGGACCTATTTGGCTTCAGTCACAAGCTAGGAGGACGAGAGTGAATATACGGCCTAGTTAAATAACTTCTAAATATGAATATGACTCCGAGTACTCAACTTACAAGGCAGGGATAAAGAACTATTTTAAATGACTGCACCCTTTGTCAGTGTGTAAATGGTCCTAAACAAGGTTTTTATGTAGACGTTTAAGACCGTACACTTTGTTTTGATGTGGATTTGGTTCTTAAAGATAGGGAACCATACGAAGACCCTATAGTGGACCATTAAAAATGGACTTCTGGAAGTCGTCAATATACCTAGGTATTAATATATTTATATAGATTTAAAGATTTGTTGAGTATTTTTTTAAACTATTTAAAATATAAGTAATATCACAAATCAACAGTTATAGAAGACAACAGTTATTTATAAAAAGTAAAAATTTTATAAATTGAACACGAATGGGCAGGGGAAGAGGTTTAATTTACGGGTTTTCCCTTTAAATATGACCAATGAGCTGAAAAAAAAAGATACAGACCTGAATATAAAGTCTTTGAATGACAGTACGAAAGATTGATTTTAGTTAACTTTTAATAGATATTAATTTATATGCATGTTTATTTTATGAATATAGTTAAAATCAAAATGATAGTTATAAGAAAGGAGGTATATAAAAATAAAGTGATTTAAAATTTTCAACTAAATGAAGATATTAAAGTAAGATTAAGATTTTATTAGGATGAGAAATAAACACGTCTTGATAAAAGAAAATTATGGAACAACGGCAATCATATGACTGTCGACAAGTTTTGAAGCCTGAACATAATTTACGGTTCATGGGAAGCGAAGCGTAACGTACACACAAGCACAAACAGGATATTTAATTCATTATTAGAAAAAATTG